>VNJW01003492.1:171485-206180 GCA_008042615.1 Drosophila auraria | reverse complement strand
CATTGTTTTTTCATTAATTTCGCCATCATTCCTATGGCAGCTATAGGATATAGTGATCCGATTTCGGCCGTTTCGACATATATACTGCGTGCTAAAGAAATAAGACTATGCTGAAAATTTCAGCCCGATAGCTCAAAAACTGAGAGACTAGTTCGCGTAGAAACCGACAGACGGACAGACAGACGGACAGACAGACGGACAGACAGACGGACAGACAGACGGACAGACAGACAGACGGACATGGCTAGATCGACTCGGCTGGTGATGCTGATCAAGAATATATATACTTTATGGGGTCGGAGATGCCTCCTTCACTGCGTTGCAAATATCATGGCAAAATTATAATACCCTCTGCAAGGGTATAATAAAATAAATAAAAAGAGTAAGCTATGATCTTCTTATTTATTGAAAACTAGTATGCGTTGGTCTTTTTATTTATTTTATTTCAATATTAAATTATGGTTTTTGACTAGTTCAATTTAAACCTTAAAAATAGGTATTAAATAAATTTAGAAAATACCTAAAAATAATTGAATTTTACCAACAAATACAATGCTAAATTATTTAATGAAATTGGCTTTGCAAATTTCTCACTGTGCCAGAAAGCAAGCCAAGGAACGCATTGCGCCTTAGGCAAGTGTTTGCTTTCCCGTTCAGATTCGATTCTATATAATTTCTATAAGCTTTTAACGATACACATTCTCCAAGAAGCAAAGTTCCCGGTATATATAACTTTGCCATAAAAAGGAACTATCCCAAACTAGACTAGACTATGACTAGGGGGACTTTGGCTGCAATCATAGCTCAACAGCGGAGTTACACGGCGTTGTAAACATTTGCCAATCCGCAGAAGCACACCATCCATATCCATTCTTCCTCATTCCTAGTATCTACTTATCTTATTACAGAAGCATCCCTGCTCCTGGCTCCTGGCTCCTCATCAAGCAGTCGCCATGGGAGGCAATTCCATTCCGTTTTCTAGCTCTCCACATTCCCCACTGTGTACAGCTGCAAAATGCAGCGTTGACAAGTCGTCATTCCACTCGGAATTTTCCCAGATAAAAATAAGGAGGTGGAGGAGTAAAAGAGAAAAGTAGAGTAACAAAAAAAAAAAACAGAAAGAGAGAGAACCCCCAGTCAGTACAACTTAATTTGCACTATTCAGGGTGCGACGTCGTCGTAGTCGTCGTCATGGCTGCCAGCATCAGGCGCTTTTTATTATTTCTCGCTCTGCCAAATTGTATCCAAGTTATTGTCGTAAAACATACGAAGCTGCCACAGTATTAAATATTTATATTTGCTATTTTTGAACCAGAAAATACTTGCCTAAGCTCTCTAATTTTATAGTTAAAATTTATATAATAAGTAACGAAATATATAAAAATTTCTGTTGATCTAAAACCCATTTAATTAAAACAACAAAGCGCCAAAGGTCTAACAAATATGATATTTAATTCTTAAAAACTCCTCCAAACCTACCATATCCTTCAGAGTGTATAGCCAGCCATCCCTGGCTGCGGCTGTTTTTATTTGCACAATTTTTTATACATTTTACGCTGCTGTTGTCGCTGCCACTGCCGCCGTTTTTGATTTGAGTCTCTTTCTTTCCGCGCCTCGCAAGTCTCGCAACTCGCAACTCGCAACTTATCCCGCCAGCCACTCACTATGCGCCACCTTAACCCTTTCCGCTCGCTAAGCCCGAACCCAACCCCCACATATGTCAGCAGGCGTCAGGGGTTCTCTCTTTTTTTTTTTCTATATTTTTTTCTTCGTTTTTTTTGCTGCGTTTTATGTTGCTGAGCGAATGTGTCACACAGTTTTTAGTGTGTAAAGTGCAAACAATCAACGCAAGCGACTTTCAGCTGCTACTCCCACACACGCCACACACACACCCCCTCGGAGCGCTTTCGTCACGCTTTTAGCTAAGCTCGGTCGCACTCCGCGTTGTTTCAGTGTCCCATCTCCACTCCCATCGACATAGCCATCGCCATCCCCATCCCCTGAGCTGCATCTGGATGCTTGTCAAACGCTAGCAGCATTTTTTCCAGCTTGTTTCTGTCACTATTACATTTCATATTTCCACGCCGCGCCGTTGTTGTCCAGCTTAGAGCTGAAATTCAACACTTTGGCAGCTGCATCCCCTGGAACCCCGAATACCCCAACGCCAGCAATTCCCGATCCCTGGAACCCAACTCCAACCTTTTGCCGGCATTTTGCTTAGTTTGCGCCGGGCAGCCAACATTTTTTGTGCAGAGATCCCTCTTCATATTGAGTGGGTCAACTCCAGCTACTAGGGCTCTCTTTCCGAGGGCAGGGCACCACCTTTTGCTTACATGCACAGGGAAAAACTGAGTTCAGGTTAATATTAGGCATTTCCAAAGATCCTTGGGAGTTTTCCAATGCACATAAAGAAATACAAGTGAAACGAATTCAGAAATACAAATATACCAAACGAAAACTCACCAATGCATATACATTAATTGTTATGCAACAGTCAAAATTCACCAATAGAAAGCATAAAAAAAAATTCACCAATGAAATTTCACTAATTCAAGTTCTCCAATAAGAATCAATCCACTTAAAATCTCCATTAATAAACCACTAGTTGAAACTTCACCAATAGTAATCCACTAATTACAACCATAAATAATATCACCAATAAAAATTTACAATAAAAATTCACCATTAAAAATTCACCAATGAAAGTTCACCAATAAAAAATCATTAATACAAATTAATCCATTTAAAATCCCCATTAAGTATTCAGTTAATCGAAAATTCACCAATGGAAATCCACTAAATACCCTAATAAAAATACACCAATGAAATTTCACCACTTCACCACATTAAGCCAGTTAAAATCGCCATTAAGAAATCATTAGGTAAATACCCACTACTACTAAGAGTCGAATAATACCATACAAAAATTTACGAAAGAAAATTCAGTTATAACAATTCACCAATAAAAATTCACCAAAGCAAAAACGTTAATTAAAGCCCACCAATAAAAATTAATCCATTAAAAATCAGTATTAATCAAATTACCAGTTGAAAAGTCAACAATGAAAATCAACAAATTACACCAACAAAAATTCTCCAATGAAAACTTTCCTATGAAAATACACTAATAAAAAATAACCAACAAATTTCACCAATAAGAACTTATTAAAATATCAACAATAAATGCCTTCCTAATTAAAGTTCACCAACAAATATTCACCAATGAGCATTCACCAATAAAATATGATTAAGAAATTCACCAATTTATTATTGTATTATATTATATTATTATATTATCTATTAATGTAAAATCGACCATTAAAACCCATCAATGAATTCCTCCCCAATTAAAGTTCACCAACAAATATTCACCAATGATAAATCTAAGAAAACAGACCATAATAACAGTTCACCATTGCAAACCAAGCTTTAAATCCAGCAGAAAATCCCTATTACTTGAAGTTAAGCCCCAGGAAAGTGCAGCAAAGACGATTGCCAGTGCATTTCAATCTCTGAGTTAATTCAACGTTGAGCTCACCAATGCAAATTCGTCGACCGAAAATGCCTCATTCCAGCGCCTAACCTCAATGCACACAAAACAGGATATTATTGAGGAGGCGAGGCCAGTGAATCGGAGTGCACATCAACACCTGCCAGCTGCAGCTATCAATGGCTGAATGCCCAATGCCGATTTTGAAGTCGAATCCGGATTGCAATTGCGATTCCAAGTCTCAGGTCCCGGAGCCACAAGGCTGCCGCTGCTGCTGCTACTGCTGGTTGCTCCTTTCATTGTTCGGCCAGTGGACGGGGTCGCTTTAAATGACAGATTTATATGGTATGCACAGGCAACAAACAAACAAATATAAGCAAGGACAATGACAACTGCGAGTCCGAGTCCGAGTCCGACTTCGGTCGGAGTCGTCCTGCAACGGCTCCCCGAGCAATTCAGTGGCCCACGTTGCAGGGAGGACTGCAACTCCAGTCCTTGTCCGAATGAGTGACATGTCCAGCCAGGACATTGGTATGCAATGGCAGTAGGGACAGGACAGGACAGGACAGGACAGGACAGCAGAGCACAGCTCGTCCTCTCATAAAAGAAGTGGAGAGACGAGCGGAGTGCACAATCGTAATCCCAAAACATATACTTAGAAGTGCGCTTAAACCAAGGATACACACTGGGGACGGGGGACAACAATAAACAGGAAACAAACGAGCAAACGAATCCTTCGGCCAGAGAGTCAGTGGCAGTTCTGGAGCTCTGTGGAGTGGCAACATAAACCGAATAAAAAATAATTAAGCCACTGTTGACGCACTTTTTCGGCACGCTAAGCACGTGACAGGGTTGCAAGGAGAGGCCCCAAGGATCTGTAGCCGGATGGGGCTACATTGTTGGAGCGTTAAAATTCAGGAGAGCTGTAAACGAACACCGAGGGAGCGGGGAATTAAACTAGAATTTATCACACAGGACACAAGCAGGGAAAATATATGTAGAGCTAGGGTCCTTGTATTTTGGCAAAGAAAAACTTGTACCTCTTTCTGGATAATCCTTTAATATTTATTAAGAGTTATCTTTAATTATTAAATTAGTTTACGCTTCTTTCTATATATTTTTCGATCTCCTTTAACCTCTTCCTAGATATTCCTTTTAATATTTATTAAAAGTTATCTTTAATTATTTAATTAGTTTACACTTCTTTCTATATATTTTTCAAACTCCTAGCCTGGGCGGAGAGTTCAGCAGCCTCAGCCTCAGCCTCGTCTCTCAATTATGCATTCATCGGATTCTTTTCATATTTCCCCATTCTCCATTTTCCATTTCCTTCATTCCGCCGCCATTTTGTGACCCACTTCCGGGGGCCCAGTTAGCAGCCAAATGAACCAACATGCCTCCGACTGACGCTGATGACCGCCAGCCATTTGCCGTTTTAGTTGTTTCCCTGTTTCCCTGTTTCCCTCCGCTGTCCGACGCTGTCCGACGCCATTTTCTGACCCCTAATGAATATGAAGAGAAGTTTGCTGCATAATTTAGGGGGGCGAAGGGGAGGGAAAACTGCATTGAATGACATGCGTTTTTACGAGTCCCTCTCTGTCTGGTCATAAAAAAAAGAGAAAAAAATAGGAGAGAAACGCAGCAGCACACGCACAGCTTAACCAAGACAAATGACAAGGAAATGTGTCAAAAGCGAAGGACATGGAGATCGAGGACGAGGCTCCACCATCGAGAAAGGACGAGGGCTAAAATTCGGGAAGTGTGCAATGACAAAAAGGCAACTGATTAAAGTTGCTGATTGAATGGCACGAGGCTAGAACACTCACCAAAACGCACACACGCATGCACTGCAAGAAATATATAAAAATTATAAAAAGAAACTTTAGTTTTTTTAATAAAAAATGTATATAGAAAAAAATTAGCACACAAATTCTAACAGAAGTTAAATAAATAAATAAATGGCGCAGAGACTATGACCAGATATAACTATATTTAGTTTCTTTATTTATTCTATATATTTTCTTAATTTTTAAATTATAAAGCCTTGATTTTATTAAATTATTTACTAAATTAAATGTTTTTTAACAAACTGAGATCATTTTTAATATAATTATAATAGTACTTAAAAAATAAATCATTCAGATACAATTCATGAAAGGCAATACAATTTTCTAGCTACTTCCAGCTCTTAAGGGAACTTAAGTTCTTCAAAAAAATTCCCATAATTACCCAATTAAATATCCTCCAAGTCAGATATTTATTTACTTAAAATAGTTACAAACTTAATTGTTTTTAAGCAAACTAAGCTCATATTTAATATAATGATAATATTCACTAGAATTATAATTTATTTGAGAAATTCATGAAAGGCAACACAACTTTCAAGCTACTTCCAGCTCTTATGGGGACTTAAGTTCTTCAAATTTATTCCCTTTAATTTCCCAAATAAATATCCTCTAAGTCAGAACTTAATTTAATTTAATTATTTATTAAATTTATTGTTTTTTTATGTAATAAATACATTAATAATTTAATAAATATTTGAGAAATTCAGGAAAGGCAACACAACTCTTAAGCCACTTCCAGCTCTTGACAGAACTTAACATTTTCCATATAATTTCCTCATTTTCCCACTAAAAAACCTTCTAAAAATCCTCAACTCACCCTCTTTTTCCCTCAGTGCAGTGTGTGTTGCCCATAAATAAGTAAATGCAAAAGTCAGAAACTTGACAGGACCCGGGCAACGAAACGGGGCGCACGTCACTGGCTGCGGATGAAGGACGAAGGCCACGAGGTGGCACCAAATGGCTGGGGGTAGAGACCCGATACACAGGACGCAGCACGCAGGACATGGCTAGTAGAAGGGGGGGGGGACGGCACACACATTTGTCAGGCAAACGGCAAAAGATGTTTGACGCTTTGACAGCTCTGTGGCAGCGGCAGTGACAGCAGGCAGGCGGCGGCCAAGAGGTAGACGACGCACAAAAATCAAACAAGAAATATGCGCGTCGATTCGCCGCTTTCGCCGGCGAAGGATCACGGGGCACGGCCGGGTTTCCAGGTTTGGGAATGGAAATGGAACGTCATCTTCAATGGGACATTTCCACTTTGTCAGCCATCATCGTACTTGTCGTCGCCCGTCGCCGGGGACCGCCTGTCCTCGCCATGACGACGCGTCGCCGTCATCGTCATCGCCATCGCCGTCTGCTTTGAGCCGAAAAGCAGTGGTTGCAGGCCCAGCCATTTTTTTCGTTCATTTTTTATTTTTTTTTTGACTACATTTCCCACCTAACCCCATGACGAGTCTTTCAAATATATTTCACTGCACGTTCTCCTGCCACTTAGGACCGCTTTTCGGTTATTTTTAATATGAGTACGTGACTTTTTTACTCTGCCACTTGGGCGGCGGCTTTACGAGGGGGGAAGGGAGGGATGGCGCCTGCCAGGAGGGCGGACGGGGGGAGGCTCTTCTCTGGCTTAAGCCGGCTTAATTGAATGCAAAAGCCCGCAAAGCCTAATCAATCAAGAGGCCAACAAATACAGTGGCAGCTGGATACAGTGAACCAAGAGAAGAAGTCTTAGAATTTAGTAAAAATTAAATTAGCATTAAATATGAAATATTATGGAAACAAAAACAAAGGTTTCCAAACAAAAAGCTTTTTTTATTGCTTGAAAATATTTTTTACCTGAAACATTCTTCTAAACATTTTTAATATAACTATGTGTTAAGTTAGCTATATTTATACCCTTGCAATAATTATAATTTATAATTACCGAAGTAAACTTCCTTTCTTGATAAACTTTGATTTGTCAGAAAAAGTTATCATATTTTTCAAATTATTTTCGTAACCTAAAAATGCGCAAATTTTAGGTCTTCTTGGGAGCCTCTTACAGCCAAAAAGAAAGTGATAGCCAAAAGCCGTATATCTTCCAATTCGCCATTAAAATCTTAATTATATTAAATTAAAATTTTGAAAAAAAATTTTTAGATTTTTCCATATTTTAATAAAATTCATTCATTAAAATTGTCAAAATTTGGCAACAAATTTATTTGTTTAAATTTTTAAATTGAGTATGCAGATTTATTATTTTAATAAAAACTAATATAGAACAACTTTCCAAATTAAAATTAAGGCTCTTTTGGCTTAGTTATGACTATTTTTAGCTTCGATTTTTCCAAAAAATTATCATATTTTTCAAAATATATTTTGAACCCAAAAATGTGAGTATTAAAGGTCTTCTTAAGAGCCTGTTATAGCCAAAAAGGGAGTGATAGCCAAAAGCCGTGTGTTTTTTGATTCTCCATTGAAATTCAAATTATTTAAAATCAAAATATTGAAAAAAAATTGTATTGATATTGTAAATTTCTAAGCTCAATATGCAAATTTATTAACTTAATAAAAACTAGCACAGAAAAGCTATCCAAATTGAAATATATGCAATTTTGGCTTAGCAAATTAGCAAATTGCAAGAAAGATAGCTTCCTTGCTTGTTTTTTGTTCATATTTTATTTTTCGCATTTAATTTTCAGATTTTCTAGCTTTTAAAAGTATTATTACCTTAACATTTTATTTATTTAAACCCTAAAATTGATAACCTTAAGCCATAATACCTTTAAAATATTTTTGATTAAGAAACAAAACCCAACAAATAACAAACTAAAATCAAACAGAACGCATTAAGTGCTGTATAAAATTATAAATAATAAAATCAGCTTATAGCCTCAATCATTTCCCGTGAATATCCTTCACATAATGGTTATCCTGTGTATCCTCGAGATCTAGCAAGTCTTACAAGCGAGTTACGCCACTTAAATCCCCACAAAAATGGCAAAAGAGGTAAAAAAGGAATTGCTTCTTTAAGCCGGAATGCTGACCTCTCCCTTTCTCTCTCTCTCTCTGACCTGGGACCAGCGGCTAAGGAAAAGGATGTACCCCACCCTGCTGCTCCGCCCAGCGAGGCCTCCATGGCTTTTCCGAAATTTTGGCAGCCACATAAACACACACACACCCACACACACAGTCACTGCTAGGACACACAGACACCGTTGCAGACGTAAAGTACAAATGTGCCAAATGATAACATTTTTGGGGGCGCCACCCCCCAGCCGAGAACCCACCTCCTGAGTCAACTCTCGTAGCTCACTGCTGCTGGCTCTGGCTTGGCCCCACAGAAAGTCGTATCTGCATCCTGGTCCTAATACGCGTGTGTTGAAATCACCATATGTGCGAACACTGCAAGAAAAAGGGGGGGAATTAATGCATAAAATGGAAATTCAGAAGTTAAATTGTAGTATTGACTTTAAAACATAACAAATTAAATAATATTCCTAAAAACTATATTGAATTGTAAGCTGTTAGCTTGGTTTAAGTATTATTTAGTATTTTGCTGTACTTTTTCTTAATTTGTTGGTATTTTTGAGTAAGCTTTAGGATACTTTTTGTACAAAATCTGGTCTGGTCACACTTAAAAAAAATTAAAACTAAAAAAAGGAGAAGAAACTTTGAAGTAAAAGAAATCTATGTAAAAGAAACAAAAAAAATAAGTACTAATTATTTTTAATTATATAGAATAATAATTTTTAAGGTTCTTAAAATCAAACTTTAACTACAACTTATACACTTTTTAATTTTTTAATTACTTCTTATTTCTATTTTCTTATACTCAAAATCCTATATTTTTCTTTCAGTGCTTGCTGCGCCTCTTAGCTCCTTGGCACAAAATTTGGCCAACGGCTCGGCTCGGTGTTTTCGCTTACGGTGCGTGTGCCTGCCCGTATTGCATTCCTTGAATGCTCATTTGCCCCGCTTTCACTGCGCTTTTACTGCCACACACGCACACACTCAAACACACACCCGCACACACTCGCTAGGAGATTTTTCTGTTGCTGTTGATGCGATTTTATGTATTTCCATGATGCGCTTATTCGACTTCGGCATTATCCTGGCGAAGCCACGCAGCGCTTTCCATGCATACAAATTGCTAAATTATTTAAGCAGCGACAACGACAGCCCCAGACGGTGGCTGGCGGCCGGAGGAAAAGCCGAAGGAAAAGCTGCTCGGGGTAGAAGGAGGGAAGGTGCTGCTATTAGTACCAAGTTGTCCTGGCCGGTAAGTCCCGATGGTCAGCACGCGGGGGTACACGGGGAGGATGCTGGGGGTTTAGGAGAGTTTTGCAGGAACGAGGAGCTTAAGGCCGTGGCACGTGTGTGTGTGTGCGGTGTGTGTGCGGATTGTGTGTGTGCGGGCCGAGTCCAATAATAAATAAGTGGCCAAAAGCATAGCCATAGCCATAGCATACTTTTGTGCGCCGTTAAACTTTCTGCGTAAATTCAGCGTTCATCATGGCTAACTTCGTTTCCTTTTAGGCCACCAAGCCCCTCCTTACCATTACTTTGTGCAGTCCCAGTTGCCATTACATTACATACAATTGCTGTCTGCCGCCCATGGGACACTGAGAGAAAAGAGAGGCAAGTGGGAGTGGGAGTTTAAAGGGAAATTAAAGAAGTTATACCTTGCTCCTTTATTTATTTTACTTAACAGGTTTTAGCTTTTTTATAGTGTGACCAGTCTGTTTTTCGAACAAAAATTCCCCAAAGAATACCAAAGCATTAAAAAAAGATACAAAAAATACTGAATAATACTTAGACCATGATCCCAACCTAGAATGCAATATATTTTTAAGGGATATTAATTTTGATTTTATGTATTTAAATAAATACTACAATTAAAGTAGTGAATTCCCATTTTATGCCCTGATATTTCCTCTTTTTCTCAAACAAATTGCACTTTTTGTTTATTTTATTATTAAAATGAATATTATTTTTCTTTTATTTATTAAATCCATTAAAGTCACTTAAACTTACAAAAAAGCATGCTGCAAAAAAAAAATAAATTAGAGAATAACCTACCTTTAACTAAAATCTTAAGCCCTACTTGTTATTATTTCTCTCACTGTTCTCCCCGGCAGTAACCACCAAAGTTGAGCAACGCTGAGCCCGGCCCGAGGCGGTGTGCGTGTGGTCACTGCGGGCCAGTGGTCACTGTACCGGCGACACCATACGCATTCAATTCAATTTAAAATTCATAGCATTAACTTTAACTTCAACTTAAGTCCGCCGCATGCAACTTGATAAAATGTCTGCAGGAAAACCAAAGGAAGAAACATGGAAAAGGGAAAATGGGAAAATGGTAAAGGAAAGAAGATGGAGGCGGAGGCGGTGGGTCACTGCAGTGAAGGCCTGTAACTTAGTTTGTGTTTCCTTTTATGGAGCTGCCGCTGTCCCGTTTCATAATTTGATTGCATACTTTTTCGGGCTGGCCATTAACACGATACGAACGGGGCGGGAGTGTGCGTGCTTTTAGCCAGCTAATTGCGGCCAATTGGCCAGAAAACAAAACCACCGCAAATGTTGCACAGAAAATGGCTGAAAAATGCAGCAACATGTATAGTACATACAAGCGCCATGTTATATGCTTAACTCGACCAGAAAAACGACAAACCAAAAAATATTCACAAAATCCCGCAGACCCGAAAAACCAAACCAAAACTACGAAATACAACCGAAAAATACAAAAAAAAAAATACAGAGAGAAAGTGAAAGGGGAGCATATACAGTTATATTTATGCTAACTAGTTTGAAGCAATGGCAGCTGCATAAACAATTTCCCGCAACGAGTCACGAGCCACCACCACCCCAAAGTTTCGTGAACCAACTCGGAATTTTGGTAATTAAACTACATTCGCTCATGGCAGGACGCACGACGAGCAGGACGCGGGCAGGACGTGGTGTAAAAGGACACAAAAACATTGATTGTTCTTAATTGCGAAATGGCTGGTTGATAAACTCAATCGATTCGCCACCATAATAGGTTTCAATCGGACATTAATGAATGGCACAAATGGGGCGAATGTTTTTGAACGGAACAGATCCATTCGCCAATTGATTTTAGTTTTCTATTGTTCCGGGATATATCCGCTTAAACTTTATTCGCCCGCAACATGTTTCCAAAATAAATGTGTTCTTTAATTTGGTTTCAAAATGGGGTGGACCTAGGTCCCTGGGGGTTTGAATATACATGAAATATGATAGAGAAGTAAAGGAAAAATAATACATATAATAATAAATAGCATTTCAAATAGAGAGAGTATTCATAGCAGAGAGCCACCCACATTTTCTTCATCAGTATCCTATTTATAAAAATAAAGCTAATTAAGTTAAGCAGACCAAAAAATTATTCAAAATACTTACTTTTTATTATTTTTATAAAATTCTTCAATATTTCCAAGCTTGCTATTTATTGGCATACCCATAACTGAGTCACCTTTTATAAGGTCGCTTAGGGTTAAGCTGGAACTTAACCTTTCAAGCCAGAGCCACAGGATTTGCCTTAATAGTTTTGCATTCAAAATGCAGCCCCCCCTTTGTTCTGGCTGTAATAAAATCGCTTCGCATATTAATTTGAATCGATTTGGAAGTGGAAAGTGTTGCAAGTTTAATAAGGCAATCAGGCTGCAATATGCATGAGCTCGGCAAAAAGGCGAACAATCAATCAGTTAATTGAATTGCCGCAAATTTTGTTGCAGCAATTTAGGCCAATTAACCAGTTTGTGCCTTAAAGGCATCCCTGGACAGGACTCGGTGCTCGGTTTATTTTCCCCCCTGCCCGAGGGCGTGGCGAAATATGAATATAAATAAGGTTTGGCGGCTATCGCGCTCGTTGGCTGGCAGTTTGAGCCAACTTTATGGCCCTCCGTTGGCCACGTTAACCACTTGAGGCCCGGCTACCCCCTCCGTCAGATAAGAGCAAGTCGCTTCCAGTCGCTTCAAAGAACTTGCAACTTCAAATCACGTCGCTTTATTAGTTCAACGCCGACTTGTGGTCCCCAGTTCCCAGGCAGCTTTTTTTACGGAATACGGAATACGAAATACGGAATCTCTGGCATCCAAAATCCAAAATCCGGAATCCGGAATCTGGAATCTGGAATCCGGGGGCGTTGACTCACCTATTGACGTTTATTGAATCAAAACCGTTTTCAGCCGAGTTCGATTTGCCGCCGCCGCCGCTTTGGTTTTAGTTCTGTTCGCTTCAGCTGCTCGGCTCCTGGGCTCTTCGGACTCCTCTGACTCCTCCGACTCCTCCTGGGCTCCTCTTATTTTCTGCTTTTCTGGTTTGCTTTGTTGCGGCGCCATAAAAAACTTGCAGCCGTTAGGGGGAGAAGTACTTCCACTTACTGAGAGAAATATCTTTAATTTTGATGGTTCTTTATGGGAAATATATTAAATAATTACCATACCTGAGGCTACTCTCTATATATTTTTTATTAATTAATATATAATTTCTATGTAATTGGTAATGTAAAAAAAACTAATGAAAGAATTTAAGTACAATTTCCCCGGTGCAATGTAGGAGAGCAAGCGCTATGTGGAATACAGAAAAAAAAACAAAAGAGATTTCCCCACAGAGCGTGTGCTCAGCTCGGCAAACGGCTAAGCCTTTCAGCTCCATCGTTTGCCCACATTCAGAGCCACATCCAAACACCCGGCAAACATTTCAAATCGGCGGGTCATGATTCAAGCACTCAGTCAGCTGTATTTTATTGAATTAGGGCGGAGTTCTGTTCGCTCGTTCGATCGGGGATCGGGAGCTCTCGAGGAGTGTGCTACAACAAATGCGACGCCTGGGGCCAGGATACAGCAGCTCCATGGCTCCTGGCAAACCCAACCCAACCCAACCCCCCAATAACTTCATAAATCAAAGCGTTTGCTCAGTCATTTTTAGAATTTGTTTGTTCTGCAACTGCAATGCAAACGAATCCCCGGCCACGGGGCTCCCGGCCCAGCGCAACTCGTATGAGAATGCCAAAACCCCGAACGTTACCAGATTTGTGTTTCCCCCGCTGCTTTCCATCCATTTTCAGCCCTTTTGTTTTTTCTGCATTTTTTCCTGGGTTTTTTCACTGTGACTCTCTCTCTCATCTTTACGGATCGGAGGTATGCTGGGACTATCTTCTATTCAGTGGGAACTATCAGTTGAATTGACATTGACACGGTGCTGGCTTGGGGTATGTGGGTCTAGACTTCTTGTTTGAAATTTATTCTGTATTTTTTTTTAAATATTTTTTAGGTATTATTTTTTGTTAAAAATATTTATATTTAATTTAATTGTATTATATTTTTAGATTCAAGTTATAGCCATAATATACGAGTATTTTTTTATTTAAGAAAATATCTAAATTTAAAGCATACTTTTGGACTGACAAAGTACTGGTAAAACTTTCCACAATATACACCAATACTGCATAATTTCACTTAGTTTATTAAAACTATTTTAATTTATTTAAATTATAAGTTTATAACAATAATAATGGTGTATTTTAATTATCTTTTTCATTTAACATAAAATCTAAATGTAAAGCATAGTTTAGGCAGGGCAAGTATTGGTGTAACTTTCCACAACACACATCAACGCTGCCTACTTTCCGGTTTTTTATAAAAAACTAAGTTTAATAACTTCAAAATATAGGAATAATAAGATATGAATAATAAGAGTAATTGAAAATATTTTTAATTTAAAATAAATCTAAATTTAAAGCATACTTTTAGGCAGGGCAAGTATTGGTGTAACTTTCCACAACACAAGTTTAATAAGTTTAATACCTTGAAGATATAGGAATAATAAATGGTTCATCTTCTTCATTTAAAATCTCAATTTAAAGCATACTTTTGGGCAGGGCAAGTATTGGTATAACTTTCCACAAGACACACCAACGCTGCATACTTTCATGCTTTTTATAAAAAAAACGAAGTTTAAGAACTCCCAGGCATAGAAAAAAGAATCCATATAATGGGAATCCCCTTAGTCGAAATCTTTCAAGTATAAAGTTACCTCTCCACTGCAGTCTCTGCTCTTTGTCCCGTCCCATTGTTGTTGTTGTAATTGCTCAAGCTGTGTGGGTGTGTGTGTGTGGATTTTTTTCTCTCTCTACCTTTGGCTGGAATGTTTGCCCGACTGTTTGCTAGATGTTCGCTTGCTGGTTTCTTTGGCATTTCCCATTCGCCGTTTTCCCCATTTTGCGCATTTCCCTTTTTTGCCTTTTCAGTGATTTAAATTACAATTGCGGGAAGAGAAACAGAGAGAGAGAGAGAGTCTGTTCATCGATGTGTCGCCTGTGACATTGTCATTTGTTTAAGCTTTATTAATGGTTTTTCTGGCTTTGTGCAAAAAGGCAGAGGGAGGACGGTCGTCCCGAAAAACTAGGCGAAATGTGGCGAAGCCAGCTGCCAGCTTCTGCCAGCTTCTGCCTGGGGGAAAAGTAGGCAACACTTTTTGTCCTCGTCGAGTGCTCTCTAATTAGTGCTTGTTTACGGGGCCTGAGAACTCTTGACAGCCGGCGCCAGCGCCTTCAAGTATGCAGCAAGTTTTGCAAAATACGATTTGCATATTAAACCGAAAGTGTGGAGCGTGGGGGGCGGGACCTAGGCAACAAACTCATTGAAATTGAACGGAAATTTTGCCGCCCAAGTTGAGCGAAAGTTGGCGGAACTTTTCCTTTTTCCTTGTTTTTCATGTTTATAGATTTTTTGTTGTTGTTGTTATATTTTTTTTTTCTGCGCTAGCCACTCTTTGCCTTTTATTCGGTATTGCCTCGTTGTTTAGCTTCGTTCGCTTTCTATTTGCAGATTATATTTTAGCTCCCCATCTCCATCGTCATCCTCATCCCCAGTCCCCCCCTATATTATTTACACGCTCGCTTTGACTTGCTTGCTTGCTTGGAACAATGAATGTCACTTTGGTCTAGACCCCAGACATGGCCCTCGGCGTTGCGGTTCCTGCGAGTTCCTTTTTCCGTCGCTCTGGGTTTTGCCTCGCGTGTATCACCGATTCGGATATACACTTTCTAAGCTCTCAGGAAAAGGAATTTCTAACCTTAAAGCTGATTTCTAAAGACTTCTTTCAATTAAAATCAAAAATTCAGACATTTTACGGCTGTAATTGCGGTTTTAAAATTAGTTCTTAAAGTTTTTTAATTATATTTATTTAATTTCCTAAGTTCCAGTTGAAGTTTGGAGCTGTATTCTTCAATAAACACCATTTTAAAATTAATTTAGCTTTAATACCATTTAATACCATTTAATACCATTTTAGTACCATTTGTTCTTTGCTGCTATTTTTTATTTTTTTAAGCCAAATATTACTTTCTTTGTTTAAAAAGCACTAAAACAATTGTTTTATGAGCCAAAATCCTATTTTTAAAGCCATTAGTGGTTAGATTTGGCTAAAACTTGATCCATTTCGAGCATAAATCTTTTCATATATTTTTTTACCCACTTTTTTGGCAATTTCTCGCTTATGATTGAGTGAACCTGTTGCCTCCCCCAGCCCGGTAGAGTAATCGCCTCAAATATTTTCGTGTATAACTTTTGTTTGTGCCCAGTCCGAGCTGCGGGCTAAAGGTAGAAGGTAAAGGGGGTCCTACCACAGTATGTGACCTGGCCTGGGGTCACACGTGAAACGGGGTAAGCTTATAAGTTTATAAAGTTGCGGATGGACGCACGTGTCGTCGAATTTCGTTTGCTTTTTCAATGCTCAACTCACAACTTTTGTGTTCGCCATCGATGCGGCGCTGACCTTTTGTTTATTGACTCTGACCCCAGTCCCCCTGCCTCGTTTCCGGTTGTTCCGCCCCCGAAAAGGGATTACATTTTTGCGGCTCAAAAACGAAAGGGTACTGCTGAGGCTCCTGCTCAGGCTCCTGCTCCTTGCCATCCTCTGCTGTCCTCGCAATCGGACTTAACGCATTACGCATACGCACTGTTGGCCCATCGTTTTACAAAGCCAAAGCGTTAATTAAGCAGCTTGTTACTCCTGTGTGGCTGTGTGTGAGTGCGTTTTAATCAATCGATTATTCATGAAATATGCTAATGGCCAAATCACTAACCTCGCCACGCCTCACGCCCCCCCCCAAAAACACACAAATCCCCCCATTAAGGGCCTGTAATTGCAGTTGGTAAACTTTTACTACGAGTTGAGGCAGCAAGGCGGCTTCTACGGCAGGCTATCTATAATATTTTAATTGAACTAATAATTATACGATATAATAAACAAGAGGCTTGGGCTAAGATTTATACAGGAACTTTGTCTCAGTTTACTTGGTAGTGTTTTCTTTATTTATAACTTTGTTTCTTATGGGATAATATCTCTCTTTAATAATAATAATTAATTGATTAGTAATTAAAGGAAATATCCTTATTTAAGCCTATCTATAATATTTTCATTGAACTAATAATTATGAAATATAATAAACAAGAGGCTTGAGCTAAGATTTATACAGGAACTTTGTCTCAGTTTACTTTATAAGTTTATTTCTTATGGAATAATGTCTTTATCTTTAACAATTAATTGATTGGTAATTATAGGAAATATCCTTATATAATAATTTCCCCCTAAACGCCATAATAATGATGATGCCACCCACCTCCTTATCCTTAACCCCACAAGGATTCCAGTGCCACAGCGGGGCTATTATGCAACGCATTTAACTAATAATCTCAGCCGGTGGTTGCCTTTGTGGCCTGCTGCTGCTGCTTGTTCCTGGCCAAGTGCAGCTCAGTGCGGCTTACTTGGGGTTTTGCCTTCGACCCTCTATAAGTCCCAAAGCAGCAACGACAACAACAAGTTTAAGTTTACTGCAGCTAGGCAACTCAACTCGCTCGCTCTCTAAGTCCTTTTTGCTTATTTTTCGTCCCTTTTCTCTTGGCTGGATTGGCTTGACGCTCGCACAATGAAAATCGCTGAAATGCCTTGCCAATTTTATAAACAACAATGAACAGAGGCAAGTGTCGTTCGGTGTTGGCGTCAATACCAAGCGGGAGCAGGGGTGGCGGCTTGGCCCCATGTTGTTTGCTCTCGCCCAGAGCTCAGTCCCACATTTTCTGCATTATTCTGCTTGTTAAACAGCTGACGGTGTTGGTGGCCTTTGACTGGCGACGCCAAAAATCGACCCAAAAAAAAAACAAAAAAACAACAACAAAAGGTTTGCTCTCTCTCTCAAAAAAACCTCAACTGAACCGAACAGAGAGATGCAGAAACAAAAAAATAATGGCTTGACTTTCAATTGCACAATAACAACAACAACGACAGCAGCATCAGCAGCAGGATCAGGATCAGGAGCAGCAGGACGAGCCACCAATGGCAATCAACAAACAACAGCATCAACGCCGACAACAATAAAAGGCACAACGGGCCCGAGCCCGAGCCAGGACCAGGGCCAGGACCAGGTCCTGTGGCGGGGACATCAAAATCAATTCAAGTGCGGAAACTGCTGCAGTTGTACAGTTGAACGGCCTGGACACAGGCTGAAAAAGTGACGGCGAAAGGGAAAAAATCCAACACTGAGCTAAATTGGGGTTGTAATTAAAACAAGAAATAAATAACAAATTGTACAAAAATATTTAACCAAGTTCTATGCTAAAAACTAATATAAATAATAAATAAATCATATTTTTGTAATTTCTAATCCTAAAAAGCTTCTAGTTTATTATTCCATTAATCAATCTTAAATAACTCGTTTTAAAAATTTATTTTTAATCTGTGCAATTTATATTTTTCAAGTAATTTTCAGTGCCCAATGCTCTCGAGTTATTCCCGGAAAGGATTCCCATTGTTTGAACGGTTTTTGTTGTGGTTGTTTTGTTACTGAGCAGCAGGCTCTGCGGAATATGCATCGATATAAATGAATTGGTGGAGTTTGGACAAAAGGATGGACACGCGTAAATCCAGAGGGCGGCGACAAAGGACCGAAGGACCGAGAAGGACGCACAACCGCAGAATATGAAGTCAGCTTGGGTGATGAAAAAATTTGAATTTAGATGGAACCCAAAGGGAAAAATGAACGAAAATTACATTGAAACCAATTAAAAGCTAGCTAAAAATGATTTTAAAATAATCATTAAGGCTTAAGGTTTAATATTTACAAATTAAATATATATAAAAAATTAAAGTTCTAACAATTGATGGCGAAATATTTAGAATTTAGATCTGAGGAAAGTGATGAAACCCAATTAAAAGATATAAAATTATTACTAAGCCTTAAAGTAAGCTATTTTTAATGGTTTTTAAGTTTATTAATATTTAAAAATTAAGTATAAATAACAAATAAACAACCAAATATAAAAAAATTGAGTTTAAATGGAAAGCAGAGAAAACAGTAGACAAAAAAGAAATAAACTCAATTAAAAAGTAAAGAAAATGAGCTAAACATTATTTTAAAATAATTACTAAGCCTTAAAGTGAGTTATTTTTAATGGGGTTTAAGTTTATTAATATTTAAAAATTAGGTATAAATAACAAATAAAATTGCTAGTAATTTATAACATAAACATTTAAATGGAAAGCAGAGGGGACAATAAACGAAAAATTATTAAACTTAATTAAGAGCTATAGAAATGAGCTAAACATTATTTTAAAATAATAATTATGCCTAATAAATACTTATTTAGGTTCAATAATACCTTAAAAATAAGTATAGAAAATCCCAACAAATATTTTCAATCAAAAACAATCTTTAGAATGACTTGCAGGCTCGTTGGGCATAATACCGCAGTTAGCTGTCAATTCCTGGCAGTTACTTTCATCCCCACAGCTCATTCCCGAACCCGATCAGGTCTGGGTCCCAAAAGGAAATCAATTCAAATTAGATGAAAATTATAGTTGAAATTGCTAGGGGGCCAGTCAGTCATCCCTGTCCTTCCATCCTTCAGCTCCTCTGACACTTCTCTCCCTTGACCAATCTGATTAACACTTTCCAGCGAAGGAGCAGATAAAGAAATCGATTTGCCAACACCCACGTAATCAGGGTGGCCGGAATCGGAATCGGAATAGGGATAGGAATCGGCATCGGAATCGGAATCAGAATCGAATCGGAACCGAGGGGAGGAGGGTGGAGCAGTGGCTAGCGGATGACTCGCTGACCACCAGTTGCCCATTTGGTGGCCACGAACTGATTACAGTCTAATAAGTATGCGTGGGGCGTGACCAAGGGCCCTTTGTTAATAGGTCTCCAAAGGGTCACTCGCAGGCACACGCACACTCGGACACTCGGACACTCGCACACAACCGCACTCGCATTGTGGTCGTAAAAGTGGACGAAGCGGCGTGGGGGGGGGTAAAGACCAAAAGGGAATTCAAATTGAAGGCCACAAAACGAAATCTTAACAATAAAATGAGTTCAAAAGTTACGCATCAAACAGAAACACAGCAACAACTAAACAAATGGCAGCTCACACACACAAAGCATAAACGTGCACTGGGAAAAATATTCTAGGAACTAAAGGTTAGGTTAGGTTATAAAAACCACAACTCAACAACGAATTCTACAATGAACTCTCTAACAGAACTTAGTAGTAATATAAGCAATATTAATTCATCAACAAATTTAATACTTATTTTTCCAATAAATACTCAAATAAATTCAACAACAACTTTATCAAAGAATTTCATCAATAAAGCCATTTATAAATTCTCAAATAAAAATTTTTCAATAAATTCAGCAACAAATATCCATCATAAAATATAGAAACAATAACTCAACAATGAATTCAACAATGAACTCTCTAACAGAAATATCTCTATGGTGGAAATATCAGCCATATAAATTCACCAACAAATTCAACAATAAATTTACAAATAAAATAAAATTAACAATTCTCCAAAGAACTTAACTTTGGACTATTTAATGATCTTAGTAATAATATCAGTAACATTTATGAGTAAATTGTACAATAAATTTAACCAAAAATGTACCAATAAATTGAATAATAAATTCAACAATAAAATCATAAAAAAATGCACTAATAAGTTCTTAGATAAAATCACCAACAAAATCACCAATAACTACTCCAATAAACTCAACAATAAGAATTTCACCAATAACGTCATTAATAATTTCTCAAATAAATTATCCAATGAATTCACCAACAAATGCAACAATAAAGTCACAAATAAAATTAACTGTTCTCCAATGAATTCAGCAATGGACTATTAATGAACTTACTAATAATATCAGTAACATTTACTAGTAAATATTGCAATAAATCAATCAATTCTCCAATAATAACAAATAAATTAACTCACCAACAAATTAAACAATAAAATCATCTAGGAATTCACCAATAAATTCATCAACATACTCAACAATAAATTCAACAATAAATTTATCTAGGAGTTCACCAACAAATTCACCAAATTTACCAAAGAGTGACAACAACGAACCCTGTTTGGGTTCACCAAAGAATTAATTAATAAATAATAATTATTATTATTAGTAATTAATCTATAAATAATCAGTGACTATTTTTAGTGATATTTTTCTCTCTGTGAGCTTGTACATTTGCTCCCTATTTTGTTGTTTTGGGGTAAAAGTTTGGCATTTTGATTTTGATGTGTTCATTTGCACTTGTCCTCACTCCCACCGATGATAAATTAAATTTAAACTGATAATAAAAAAACGAAATTTACGAGCCAATAAGTCGGGGGAGTTGGCCTTGAGATCCTGCTCTTGCGAGTGAACCCTTCGGCCCTTCGCCACACAAATAAATAATAACAAAGGGCCAAACAAGACAAGGAGCAGCAGCAGCAGCAACAACAACAACTGACAGTAAAGGAGCAGCAGCAACAGCAGCAACTTCAAGTCCTGACAAAAGGATGTGGCCAAGGAAGGGCGCGCGAGGTTAGAGGAAGAATGGGAGCAAAACCAAGATAAGGACAAGACAAGTGCAGTGCGAGATAAACTTAACAAACAAAGTCAACAGCAACCAGACAGGCCAGGAGGGGGCTGGCACTGGGATTGCCCACAATAAGAGCGAGAGGAAGAAGGACAAGAACAATGGCATTGACAATGTTTAGCACATGAGCACAGGACCAGGACCAGGACCAGGACGAGGACCAGGACCACGGCCAGGGCCAGGACCCGGAGCGAGGGAAGGAAAAAAAAAATAAAAATAAGAAGAAAACGGAGCCAAAATGGAGCTGAATAGCAGGAGCAGCTGGGTCGTGGGTTACAGCTTTAGCCATAACAACAGATTCCAACTGCTTAGTGGATACTTATCCCAATACACACACACAGGCACACACAGGCACACACAAGCACACTCACACACAGATGTCCTGATCCCCGACAAACAATCAAACGTTAAGGTATATTACGTATACGCAATACGTATACGTAATGTTTGCTTAACGTGAGCGAACGGAGCGACAAAGAGATTAGAAATCACACACAAAGAGCACAGCCAGCCAAATCCGACTTCAATTTAAGCTTTTGTCAGCGAGAAAGAAAGCTGAGAGGGAGAGCGGGAAAGTAGGGGAGAGAGAAGCATAGAAGAAAGGGACGAAGGAGTTCCAGCAAATGGAATTAAATTTGCCACTTACCAAGTCACTGAAGGGAGAACTAATCTGGTTAGACTCAAGTCTAATAGAATTTCACAGCTCCGCCGGCTGTTCGCTAATTGATTTAAATCGGTTTCTTTTTTCTTATCTTAAATTCTATAATTCGCTTCAATTGAACGTTTTTTAATGATTTTATAAATAAAATATAAAGTATTTGAGTGTTTCTTTAATATTTCTTGGTTTATTGATCAAACAATTTTAATTGTTACCCAAAAACCACTTTTTGTTTGTGTTCTTCATCGATTTAAAAAGAGTTTCAAGGACTTTATTGTCTAAAAATATTTTTACTTTACAAATTCTTCTATATTTCTACAAAATCTTAATCAAAAATTGATATTTCAATATTTTTAGAGATTGCAATTATAATAGAAAGTCATTATATTTAAAATATGAAGTATTTAGAAGTTTGGTTCGTGTTTTTTGGTTTCTTGACCAAATAATTTTATTATTTACTTAAAAACTCCTTTTCTTTATGTTTTTCATCGATTTAAAAATAGTTTTAGGGACTATATTATGTACAAATATTTCTACTTTACCAATTCTTCTATATTCCTGCAAAATCTTAACCAAAAACTAATTTTTCTATATTTTTAGAGAATAGTCGTTAGCTCTCAGTAATTATTTAACTTACCCAACTTGCCATTATCCTTTCTTTTTCCCCTTTTTCCTTAATCACCATTTATCTTCTTTGCATTTTTTTTGGTCAGAGTGATTAAATATCTTTTTTAATTTACTTATTCTCCCATTGAGCAGCTGTTCCCTTCCAATTATTCCTTTTCGATCAGTGCTTTATCTTCTTGCTCTCGCCTTCGCCAGCTGGCGCGGTGGTATCCCTCTTCTTCAGGGGCGCCGAAAAGTATGGTAAATGATTTCATTTAACCAGCAAATGACACCGACACCAACATATTACAACAATACAACAATACACCACACACAGGGCCAACACACAGGGCCAACTCGCAGGGCCAGGACCAACAAGGGCGCCAGATGCGAATACGAATGGCGGCGAAAACGAATGTAATTGCAGCAAATGAATAAATGAGGCAAGGCAGACGAAGGCCACCGAACATACTCATTTCTCCTCTCACCATGTGTGCTGTGTGTGCTGTGTGTGTGGCTTGAATGCAACGCATGTTTTGCCGCTTATTGCCCCGACAACAACAAAAACAACAGCGGCAGACGGCAGGAGCTCCTGCGAGCAACAAAAAAAAAATTAAGGAAAATGAATGAAAGACACAGCGGGTGTAGAAAAGTAAGAACCCAGAAGATACCCTATGAAAATATGATAATAATGTTGCTATGACAGAACTTTGTTGCTTTTTTACGAGACTCTGAAAGAGACAACTGTAAATTTTGTTTGCTTAACATTTTATGGGTAAAGAAAGCATGGTCACACTGGTTTTTATTTGAGTCATAGCCCCATACATATTTTTAAATATATTTAAAAAGCTCCTCAGATTCTTAAAAGTATTATCTTTAAACAGAATTTTAAACTTTATCTCTCCTTTACGCTAAATTTAAGTTGAAAGTTTAAGATGTTTGCTTGGCATTTATTGGGTAAATAAGGCATGGTCACACTGGGTTTTAATTAGTGTCATAGCGCCATGAATAAAAATAAATACATTTCCTGGTATTTAAAAGATCTACAGATTCTTAAAAGAATTATTATTAAACTAACTTTTGGACTTTATTTCTCCTGGTTCCCTAAATTTAAATTATAAGTTGAAAATTTTTGTTTAGCATTTTTTGGGTAAAGAAAACATGGCAACACTGGTTTTTATTAGTGTCATAGGCCCTTAAATTTATTTAAATATGTTTTAAAAAATAATTAATTTTAATCTTTCCTGATTTTCTCAAGTAAAATTTAAAATTTAAAATATATTAAAACCCATAAACAATAAACACAGATATACCCCTTGAACTCGCCTCGAGTGGCGGGTATAAAAATGAAAATGAGCAAATGTAAGCACAGTCTCTCTGCCCCCCTACCCCATAGCCCATATCCCATATTTGCCCCTCCCTGTTCCCCCTGCTATATCCGCCTGATCCCGGCGCTATCCTGCCATCCTGCCATCCGGCGCTGCTGCTCCTCTCCCCGGGTGCTTCATAAATTCAAATTTGATTTTCATGTTGATTATGATGCGAGAGAGATGCGCAGATGATGATGGAAATGAAGATGGCAAATGGCAGTCGAGGCCTCGGAGATGGAGCCACAATCAGAGCCAGAAATACACCAACACGAACACGCACACGCAGCATTCACACACACTCTCAGGGATCCTGATTATTATCCAGCGAGTGTGTGTGAGTGTGCGAGCGTGTGGTGACTCTGTTGCTTGTGTTTTGCATTCCACTTGGATTTTTATTTAAGCTTTTTCTATCGTCCCCGCCGTCTGCTTTTACGTTTTCCGTTTACGACTTTAACGAAAACTTTTTGGCCTACAGCAAGCCGAGTGAGAGCCTTTATGTGTTTGGCCCCAGAAGTGCCTCATTTGGCCAAGAACACACACACGAGCTCACGCACACCTCTACCCCCTACCTCAGCCGTCAAATGTGTCATTTTCCCCGAAATCTATTATTAAGTGACATCAGTTGCGATTTCCCGCAAGTCGCCTAAACATAATTGATGAGACAATTCATCAAAGCCGGGTTATTATGGCCAAGGACCTCTGTGCAGGTTCTCTTTGAAGCTGACTTCCAAGACACTTTAAATTCATTTTCAAAGGTTAAATTAATATAAACATTATTTTCTGCTTTAAAATTAATAATTTCACCCCGTTTATTGACTCCAAAATTGTTCAGTGAAGTTCAATACTTAATTTCCGTTTTAAAACTGATTGCTTTTGCTTATTTCACGATTTCAGGGACATATTTTTAAGATTTTGACACTTTAAATTCCTTTTTCAAAGGTTAAATTAATATAAACATTATTTTTTGCTTTAAAATTAATAACTTAACACCGTTTATTGACCTCAAAGAACTTCCATACTTAGTTTCCCTTTTAAAACTGATTGCTTTTGCTCATCTGACAATTTCAGGGACATGTTTTATTCAACCGAATAAAATACCCTTTTTCGGATAAACCCATGGCGCTGCATTCAGCAAAATCTCTGCCTGCAAATGGCCAAGACAATCAAACGCGGCCATAAAGTCAACTGACTTTATTACGGCCCTCCAAGCGCCACTCAGTTGCATCGTTAGCGCGGTTAATGCCCAAAAGCGGCGATGGCAGCGATGACAGCGATGCATTCCCATCTCCATCTCCATCTCGGCGGGGCTGCATCTCCAGCCATTGCCATTGCCAGGCCAATACCAATACCAATACCAATCCCGCGCCTCGCACTTGCCCGAAAGGACACACAAAAACACAACCGAATGGCAGGCGACATATGGACGTCATCGGATGCGGAACGCAACGGGAGGAGCACGGGGGAGCAGGAGGAGGGTGAGTCCGCCATAACAAGGCGACTGGCGGCAGCTGCTGGCGACACATTCACATTCACAATTTCGCCAAACAGACGTCCGTATCCGCATCCGCATCCGAGTCAGCATCCTCATCCGCATCCGCAGCCGCGCTGCACATTCGCAGAGGAGGAAACCGGAGACAAAAGACGCCGTTCCGCGCCTTTCCTCCCGTCGTCTGTCGTCTGTCGTCTGTCGCCTGTCGTGATTGTCCTGTCTGTCCTGCCTCGTCGTCGTCCCGGCCATATCCCACGCACACCCAATGTTGCATATTCCCCCCGTAAAATTCTCAATTCACAATTACAATTGTAATTGTGAAAGGCAATAATTTGGCGCAGCGGCAAAGGGGTGGAGCAAGCACTTTTCTCTTTACCAATTTCTGGTGCCCTAACCCTTCCAAGGGCACTCCCTATTATCCTTAATAAGAATAGATTTATATAAATGTTTGTCCTTTGTATTCCAAAAACTTTTACCAATATTAATTCGCTAAGAAATTATTTGGTATTTATTTAATTAAAAAAGTATAAAGCTTTGAAAAGTTTTGGAGTTTTCCAACAATATCTTTTTTATTTATTGTGGAAACTACTGTCGATTTTGTTCTTAAATTTTCCGGACTAAAAATATATTTTTTATTCAGATATATATCTTTTTACGCCGACTAAAATATTTATTAAATAATGTTTATAAGACTATGTAAAAGTTCAAAAGATAGTTTCCATAATTCAGTAATAAATGTGGTGTTATGACACAAAATCGCCGAAAGAGACATCTGTAAATGCTGCTTTCTTGACATTTTTTGGGTAAAGAAAACATGGTCACACTGGGTTCTATAACTATACTATATTATTGTTGAAAAACCTTTAGAATTCTTAGGAAAAATATTAAGAATTCACCAAATAAGAGATCCTTGATTTTCTTACTAAAAAAAAGGGTATTCCCTTCTTCGACTACCCTGTCGCCTAGAACTCAGTCGGAGTTTACCAACAGGTGGACCCGTATCCGGTGTCATAACAACCAGCGGAGGCGAAACAAAGGACACTGGTCCTGCGAAATGGCAAACTCCGGCTAAATGGCGAACCGTTGACAGCCCCCGTCCGGTCCGGACCGGTACGGTGCGGTAGTTATTGAAATTTTTTGAGCGTATGTCGTCGATTGGTCGAGTTACAGACCCAAAGTCGAGAAGGCAAATGGTTGGCAGCGTGCACCGAGAGCCATCTGGCAGTGTGGCCATTAAGTATGCAACAAATTGCACCCATCCAGAAGGCAGCCAGGAAGGACATCAGGACATCAGGAATCGGCAATCGGCCATCGCCCATCGGGCCATCGAATGGCCGCAGCTGGAATGTAATGAGCGGTGTTCGAGGAATTTTCCAACGAGAGTCGAAGAGCCTTCCCCAAACGAAACCGAATTGAAGCGGAAACTGAATCTGAAACGGAAATGGAAACTGAAACGGAAACTGACGCTCAAGTTCTGGCAATTAAAGCTGACGTAACTCTGGCAACCCATATAGAGAGAGCATACGTTATGGACACATTCCGTATTCACAAAGTCCAGGGGTAAATCATGCATTTTACGACCTCGTCGTCCCTCTTTAACCCTTTCCCCACTTCGGACTAAGAAAAATGGTGCCCGACTGTACCTAAAAATGGAATCGAATTGATCAACTGGGAATGCCTAACACCCGCCGTTCTATCTCTTCGTATCCCGACCCTTGCGAAACGTATAGTCTCGCTTTCAAGGTAAACCAGCCATAAACTCGACATAACCTCACATAAACTTGAAAAGAAGAGTGCCACCTAAAAAGGGCCAAAAACGGAGCGAGGCGGGCGACCGTCGTAAAGCAGCTGTTGCTCCTGTGCGTGGCGTGTCCTTGCCACACACACACACACTACACCTCACACCTTGTACGGGTCAGACACTTCGCGGAAAAGTTGAAATTATATTTAATAATTACATTTTCTTTTCAGAGCACAAATTTGGGTACGAAGATGTGCCATCAGTTGAGGATTTTTTAAGAAAATGTGATTTCTACATCTAAAAAGTAACTAAGTAAAGATTTAATATTATTTCTTTCTGTTTATTTCTTTTAAATATATAAACAAAATAATATAGCAACATTTCTTAAACATTTTTGAGGTCTTTAGATACCCTTTTTCCTGATTAATATTTGATTCAAATGATTAATATTTTATTTTTCCAGAGTATGCTTGTTAAAAGTTAAAAATTACCTTCCTAAAAATTGTATTTAATAAAAATATATAAATTAAATAATTTTAAAACATTTCTTAAACATTTTTGAGGTTTTCAAAGACTTTTTTTCCTGAAAAATATTTAATTAAAACGTTTAATATTTTATTTTATAGAATACGCTTCTTAGAAGTTATCAATAACCTGAGTTATAAATTAATTAACTTTATATGAAACTCTTACCCATATTTTTCTCTCAGTGCTGAATGTGGGAATGATAAAGAGTATGGGGAGAGACAGAGAGAGACGCTGGCCGCCGCAGAAGGCAACAAAATTCAATTTACTATGCGCGCTTTATGGCCGATTCCAGCCGTGTGCTTGTGTGGGCATAAGGCCCACCTCCTCCTAACCCAAGTTTATGGGCAACACAGCTCCAGCCAGCTACCAGCTCCTGCTCCAGCTTCTGTTCCCGCTCCCGCTCCCGCTTGGCCCTGCAGACAGAAGTAATTACAAGTGTTTGCTTATTAAGTTCCATGGCTCATTAGGCGGCGACGATAAACGGCGTTGGAAGAGCAGCAATCACCATGTGATCTACCTCGCGGGGTGCGAGGGGAAGGTGGTGTGGCAAGGACGTAGCTGGGGGATTTCGGCGAGTGGCAGGACACCGCGGGCCATCGACACCGCATTAAGCCAAAGGCAACATCAACAGGAGGAGAGAAAGCAACCAGGGCCAGTTGAAACAGTTGAGATGGAAATAAAAATCAAGAAATAAGGAAAAGGAAGAGGTTTTTAGGGACTTAAAAATAATTTTTAGTTTAATTTTAGAGTGAATTTTTGATACATAATATTGTTTTTATTATTTAAATAAATATTTCCTTATACATTTTCAAATTTAGAGTTTTTGTCAATGAAATTATATGAAAAAGTGTTCAGAAAAGTTTATTAGAAATTGTAACTGTAAAGATTAAATTAATTCAATATTATTTATATAAGAAAAAGGTCTTTTCTCAAAGATTTTTTTATAGAGATAATAATAATAAGGACAGGAAAGAAAGTCTCCTGCAGAAACCAAGACAACTTGGCAGCTCTGACATCGCAAGGAGCAACAGGAGACTACACGGCCGCTTAAGCCCGAGTCGCATTATCTAATTGTCAGTCTTAGTGCGGGGATTACTGTACTAATTTTTTCACCCCCACAGCCAGAGGCAGCCGCCTGACCTCCGCCCCGGCTTTCCCTTTCCCCGTGCCATGTGTGTGTCTGCCAAAAAGGTACTAAGCCCGGCCCAGCTCGTTCCGCGCTGCGGCCATCGGCAATCAGCGAAATTGTAAAACCGTTAACAACACGGCCGGAATGGAGCCCTGATACCTGCTACCTGGAGTGGAGTGAGGTGGTGGTCTGCAGTCGCTGGTGGTGGCCAGTGGGGTGGCTTTGATTTGATGACCGAATTTTGTGGCCGCCAACAGACATTTTCAGGCGAAAATGCAGGTATCAGTTTTCAATTGCGTCCATTTAGCTTTTTCGTTGGGGAATTAAGTCAAAGATAGTCATTAGATTGAAAAAAATAGAAAATAATCTAAAAAGAGCACCAGAATTATAAAAAAAAATTGTTAAGTGAGCTATAATCGCTTTAGCTTTGCTAGTCTTTGAGATCGAGTCTCTAATAGGAACAAAGGGACCAGATCTAATTAAATTAAATTACACGCAGTAAAGTGTGACAACACTATCTCTTGGACACATTCTAATACAAACGCCGTTTGGTCCTACTAACTCTAGTGACGCTACACAAAAATGCACAGATTTCCTTAGGAATTCGCCCATCTCTGCCCCATTTTGTGGTCACACCACCTAATCCCCTTCTGCCTTGGCCTTTTCAATTTTCTTCTTCAGTTCCCCAGCACTTGACCCTTTCATTCTTTTTCAGCATTTTCCTTTTTTGCCTTTGCCCCGCCCCTGCCTGCCTTGCCTGCCAATTACCAATTAAGCTTTGCTTAAAGCCCAATTAATACCCTCTCTCTGATTACCCGCCCCCAGCCATCTCGTCCCCCCCTGGGCCAGCGTCGCCGTCATCACCATCATCAATGCAATTATTGACAACAAAGCTGGGCGCTGTGCCAAATCCCAGCCAGAAGCGGCAATCGACTAACTGGGGCGACCAGCGCCACTCCAAGTCTTCCATTGGACATGACACATGGAGCGCAGGAACCTCTGGGGGGACGCAGCAGTAGCAGATTGGGAGGAGTGCTGATTGGGAGTGGGGAGTGGGGATTTGGGATCGGGGGAGGAGCCACAAAATGCCAAAAATGGAGCTGCTGCAGCCCGATGACCCACGGCATTTTATCAAACCGAAATTTGCAGGCGTACACTGGGCAGAAAAATTCAGTAATTTGGAAGAAAGTCAGGAGAGAAAATTACAAAAATATTTAATTTCACAATATCTATCAAATTTGGTACTCCCTTGCAAGTTTTAAATAATTTCTTCTGAAAGTTGTATATATTTTTTTTTAGACTTTCTGATTAACTTGATGCAGGCTAAATTAGAATAACAAGCACTGGTCACACTGATCAGCCACTTTCGAGAGAGAGTGCTTCCTTCCATTACTCTCTGCAAAGTCAATGGATCGCTTTCTAGAGAGAGTGCATCTATTACTCTCACGCTCTCTCTCTCTCTCTAAAGTCGATCGGCAGCTCTCTAGAGGCGCCTTTGCAAATAAGATAAAATCTGAAATCTTAAATTACTCTTGTTCAAATTTAATTAGCTATATACATTATTTTCTCGCTGTGTAAACTTTTCAATTGGACCTTTTGGGTGTTGGTTGGTAAGTGAAAAATTGGTCACTGATTAAATTCAACACGTTGTGGGATTAACTAACTTGTTTTTTATTTCCCCGCCCGAAATTGTGTTGTTAACTTTTGGGCCTCCGCAAAACCAAAGAAAAAACAGAAAAAAAAATAAAAAACAGACGACGGACATATCCCGGCCGCAGACCAGCAATTACACCACGCCCCCGCGCCGGAAACCCCCTTGAAAAAAAAGAGAGCCCTGCGGAACCCTCCCCTCTGGATCCACCCAATTGGAGGCCCTCGAGGCATTCAGACAAAACACTCGCGCGATTCTCGACAGGCGCGAGCGTGGGCGTAATTTTTTCTTTCAATTTTCCCTCCAGGGCTAGTCAACAAATGTCCCAGCCAGCCCCCCTAGCCTCCTGCCTGTTCTCCATTCCCCCATTCCTGAGTTCCCATTCCCTACTCCCCATTCCCCACAGCCCATCCCCCCGTTCGGTGTCGCCGCTGTTGCGTCATTAGCGACAGTAAAAGGAGAAAAAAAAAAGAACAGGAGCTGGAAAAATCAGGCAAAGAATCGAAGAGGGGGATACCCTTTTCAGTTGTGAGATTAGGGTTTAATTACATCTATTAACAGGATTTTTTTTATTATATAAAAATGTTTAGCCCGGTTTCGATTTATTTTAAATAATTAAACAATTGAACAAAGAAATTAAATAATATTAAAACTAAAATGAAGTAAAGAAGTAAAATTTGTTTTGTCGATAATGAAGTTTAAATACTTAATGGCTCTTTAAAGCTTATTTCTTGATATAAAAAATCGTATACGTATCAGGAAGTAATTATTTAATTAATTATACAGAAAATGCATTTTTGCTTACTATAATAATGTATTTTAAAATATAAAACAGTTAACCAAAGAAACGTTATAATATTAGCACCAACATAAAGCAAACTAATTAAACTAAAATTTGATTTAATGCTCATTTCTTGATACAATTTAAATACCAGCCAAAATCGTAAGCATCTCAAGAAGTTATCATTTAATTAATTACAAAAAAAATACATTCTTGCTTATTAGTTAAAAAATAAAAGAACGAAGAAACTGAAGCTACCCCAAAGTGTGGCATCCAAGACAGAGAAGGAGGAGCTTTGCCATGCCGCAGAAGCTGCTTGCCGCCGGCGGGGAATCGTTTTTGTTTTTGAAGTTTGCCCAACTGAAGCATCCGCGGATGCCGCTCCTGCTCCTGCTGCTGCTGCTGCTGTTGGAATGGGAATGCCAACGGAATTGGGATTTGGATTAGGAATAGAACCACGAGTGGGCGTGGATCTGGCTGCGGTTGTCTGGATGCAGTGCGGGCAAGGCGGCCTGGCCTGGCCAAAAACCTGGCCAGCAACTTGGGCGACTTTTTGCACTCATTTCGCACGTTCAAACAATGGCCACCCGGGAGGGGGAGCAGGGGGGGGAAACGCACAGCCAGCGAAATGTAATTGGCGGAGGAAGAGGACACAGGACTACAGGACATGGCCCAAGGATAGGGAAGTGGCAGTAGTAGTAGCTGGGAATAAGAAAAGGAACCAAACTGTGGCACGCCGAAAAACAGGCGGCAAAGGTTTTGAAAGTTATTTTTGTTAATAAATTTGAAGTGTTTTTTACAATTTTTATGTTTTAATATTTTTTAAATATTAATTCTATAAATTCTATTAATTATGAAATAAATATTTAACATTTTTTAACAATTTCCTTGCCCATATCTCTTGAATCTCTTGTCGGCTGACCATTTGCGGAGATACTTGGATACTTTTGGCTACCTTCTGGGTGCCGTGGCTTCCGGTGTGGACATAGGCGGGAAAACATCACAGAGGGAGAAGGAGAGGGGAGAGGAAAATGGGGGAAAAACTGCGGGGAAAACGCAGAAGGCATTAGGGGCATCAGCCGCACACGAAAATACAGTTAGCTTAAAGCATTTCCCGTATTTTACTGTCACGGCCTTTGGGCTGTGTGTGTGTTGGTGTGTTGTTGGCGTGTGTCTGTGTATGTGCCTCGAGGGGGGCGTGGCTGGGGCGGTGCTTTGGGGTTTCCTACTTGGTCGTTGTAAATTACTTGATTCGTTGTTGGAATTTAATTAACATTTTCCTAAGTTTTACTTTTTGAGTCTCTCTTTTTAGTAACTCCCTCTGGCTGTGTCTGCGCTCGCTCTCTCTCTCTCTCTCTCTCTCTCTATCCCTCTCTCTCACTATCTCTTTCCCTCTTGCTGGCAGTGACAGGCGGCATTTTATGCGGGCTGGAAAGGCGGCTGGAAGCTTAGGAGTTGTTATGTTTACACATTCGGTTGCTGGGCCTTTGGTTCGAGCAAAATGTACATTTTAAAGTGCAAATAATTGCGCGTGTAGACATAATGGATTTTCTGACTATTTATGTGGTTATCCCACACACACACACGCATACTAGACCGCTTTTCCTCTATTTTGCTCTCGCTTTATATATTTTATTTCGGGTTGGAAAAACTGGGCAAGGTAACAAAAATTGTATTTAATTGGAGAGCTCAAAATGAAGCAGAAATATAATTTTAGAAAGTGTTTTTCGAGGGTTTATGGTGGTTGGGTTAAGGGTTAAGGTAGGGTAAAGGGGTCAGTGGTAAAAAAGAGGTGTCCCTTGGAGATTTTATTTAAGAATTAAGCAAGCAAAATTAATCCTATTTTTAAGCATTTCAACAATATTTATTTTATATGTTTAATATTTTTATCTCTGTATTTTACTATTTTGTTTGTATTTAAAAAATTATAATATTTATAAAAGTAATAATTAATATAAATAATATTTATTTCAAAATAAAAGTCCTGCTAATAATTATATTAACACTCAAATCGAATAAGATTCTCCTTAAACAAAATTGTAAGTTAAAAATCTCTTCAATTCAAAATCCCCTAAATAATCAACACAAAAGTATGCTGCACATTTTTTTCAGTATATTCAGTATATTTTTAAGTACAGCCTACTTTCGGGCCCATTGTCCGGAGCAATTCAAGCCACTTCAAGCCGCTTCCTTCTGATTAATTACGTTTACGAAAAATGACTTGGACACCGGACTTCGGATAGGCTTAAATGCATAAATATCCTGGCAATTTGCAGGACATCCCCGAAGGACGGAGCAAACCGAAAACTTTTCTGACAGCCACCGACTCTGCATATGGAGTGCAATTTCAAAGGGAATTCCAAATCAAGCTGGACAACAATAACAATTACAATAGCAGCAAATGCAGCAAAAACACAAAAACAACGCCAAACAATTGCAAAATCATTTGCATAAAACAAAAACAAAACAACAAAAAAATGGAAAGAATCGGAGAAACAATGCAAATAGAGTAAAATTAAGCAAATATAAATAAAATGCATGCAATGCCAAAAAAGCATCAACTGGAAAATGAAATGGAAACCCTTGTGTGTGTGCGTACAGGATACGTGTGTGTAGGCAGGATAATGCACATGTAGAAAATGAAATCAAATGCAATAAAATGGTCTGGCATGTAACGATATGTTTCAGGCCCTTTTTTTCCTCCTATTTCCCTTTTTTTGATAATAAAACAAAATGATATCGGCTTGAAATTGAAATGAACCAAATTGCATTTGACAATCCAGGGAATATATATATTTTATTCGGTTTACACGGCGTATGAGCAATGCTCGCCCGTAACATATGCGGGCGGCCATAATACCTAACCTATTGACTTAATTCCTGGGGCTCCGAATTTCGGAAATACTACAATTTTTATGGCAAAAGTCATTGGGTTGCTTCCATCAAATCCGCTCAGCGAAATCCCTAAAATATACATTAGTTTAGGCCCAGTTTAGTTTAATTTAAATAATTATTGTGGCAAACATAACGAAATATAAAACTGACAATAAACGAAAACTAATTATTAAATAGTTGGGCTAAAGGTTGATGTCAAATCCAACTGGAAATAGGATAATTAATTCAGTCAGCAGAAAATTGCAAATAATTTAAAAGGAAATATAAAACCTTAGGTTTTAAGGGGGATCTAAATGTTTAAATCATAATTTTAAAGCTCTGCCTTTTCGTTTTAATTCCAAAATTGGATAACACTAATTATTCAGACATATATCCCGCTGTCCAAACAAAAAGTCACGTCACAACTTGAGCCTATCCACACATGCATATCCTTTGTTCCTTGCGCCATTTTCACTTCAATATCGACGTTGGGCGCAATAAATATTTACATTGCGAGGAGACGGAGCTCGCTCAAGCAAACAAACTTAATTTTTTCTTCTCTTTTGTTGGAGGGGAAGGGGGGGGGGGGGGG
>VNJW01003492.1:111492-171479 GCA_008042615.1 Drosophila auraria | reverse complement strand
GGTGGGGGGGGGGGGGGGGGGGGGGGGGTGAACAGGATACAACTACAATCCTTTCGCGCCAGCCCCTTTGCCAGTCAGCCTTCACTCTTTTTCTTCATTGCGCTCGGCGCGCGCGCTTGACAATGTAAGCTCAAACAATTTCATTTCCAAAAACAAACACGGATACTCACACACACACACACACATACAGAGCACGTACGCACACCAATACAGGCACACACACACAGATACGAACTCACACACATAACGGTACATTAATTGATAATTGTTTTGTGCTCAAAAGAAATTAAAGAGCAGAAGCTGCTGCCATTGCCGCCGCCGCTGCCATCTTCACAGCCTTTCCAGCCCCCTTTTCACCCCCTTTTTTCACCACTCTGTCACCCCTTTGTCACCCCCTTGTCACCCCTTTCTCTCTTTTTCACTCTTTTCCCCATCCCCTTTATGCCCCATTACCCAGCAGATGTATTGCGAAAACGGGGAGGCAGACGAAAATAAATAAATGGAGAAGAAGCAACCGGCAACCTGCCGGCTTCAGTAAAAAAGTAGCTGGGAATAAAGTCGTTGATTAAGTTACCAAAAAAAAAATATAGAATAACATATGTGTATATTCATAAATCTGAAGAAATTAAAATTAAAAATTACGTTATTTCGAATTATTTGTGGCTTGCTTCCATCTACCTTTTTTTTACAATACTCTGACGGAGCTGAATTGTTATTTTGCGGTTGGAAATATTTTCTTTAAGTCAAAAAATTACTTTGGCAATTTAATTAATAATTATTTGCAAAAATTGCATGCCTTATAACAAATATTATATTTTTGTTTTATCCTAGAATTTTATTATATTATAGAATACACCTTAAATATTTAGTTTATCCTTTTTGTCCAAGTGCACTTACTACCTTTTCGTATGTTTCTAATACAATCTGCCCAAAAACTCTTTTTTGTTTGGTTTTTCATTAACTTTTTGCTTTTGGCTGCTTGTTTCGGACATGTTTTAGGTGCCACGCCCCTCGGCCGCCCGCGGGCAACTTAATTGAACGATTAGTTTTTGTACGTGGACCACGCCCGCTCCCAGAATGTTTTCTAGCAGCGAGTTCAACCGTTTTAATACCCGGAAGTCTTGCAGTTAACAAAAAATAGGGTATATTGGTATTATGGTAAATAAAAATACTAATTATATATTACATATAATTATTTATAATTTATTATTTATTAAGAAGTGAATTTCCATTGCACTATAACTTAAAGCTTAAAGTCAGTTAGCAAGGCTTCCTCTTGAAACCTTAGTATTTTTAACTTTAGTATTCTTTTGGTATTCCCTAGTATTCTTTGGTATTTCCCACATATCCCCAAAAAGTATGCAATAATTTAATTTGTATTTTCCTTGGGTATTTCATGGTCGGCACCCTCACTCGCCTTGTGTTGTCCTGGTCACTATTTAATTTTATCTTCTCCGCTTTGGCTTTTATTTTCGTTTTTATCGCTGCTGCGAACCAAACTATGTACAGCAATTTGCCACGCCCTCCCACCCCGCATCCGGCAGAGCGAAAGAGAGGCAGATAGTGGTGCGAAAGAGACGGCAAGGCGGCAGAAAAAGTCAAATGCCAAAGCACTAAAAAGTCAAAAGGCCACAAGAAGCAACGGCAGCAACAGCAAGTAATAGTAATGACAACCAGTACACAAACAACAAGAACAACAATAAGAAAGACCAACAAATTTAAGAAGAGATGGCAATATAATGAGAGAGAGAGAGAGGGAGGAAGAGTAACAGAGAGAGAGAGAGAGAAAGAAAGAGAGATAGCAGAGGTAAATGGGCGCAAAAGTTAAAATAAATAAAACAAAGGCAAACGCATGAAATGACACAACAGAGACAAAGAATTAGGGCGGTAGCGAGGGGGAGAGGGGCTTGGGGGGGCGTGGTGCTAATGGCAAAGGGGTGGGTGATGCTGGGCGACAAAACGTGGCCAAAAACGACATGGAGAACCCGCCTAAAAATGACAGCAAACGTAACAAGATGTTGCTGTCGACAAATAAATACACGGAGAGAAAAAGCAAAGATTAATGAAGAAAAATTAAATAAAATATTTTATATATAATCAATCGAATTAACTAATTTTACGATGGGAGGAAAAAATAATATGTTAGCTATAACCCCTCAATAAGAAAACATCTCAATAAAATCTTTTAAAAAAAGAAAAAACAAAAAGAGATTTGAAATCTCTGTAAAAAGGAACTCAAAAGTGTAAAAAAATTATTAAAAAAAAAGTATACTTCTTCCAAATAAATCTTATAAAAAGGTAGTAATAAGAGGGATTTAAAATCTCTTAAAAACGAAATCCAAAAGTGAAGAAATACATATGTGAATAATGTCTAAATAAATATTAAAAAGAAAAGGAAAACTAAGAGAGATTTTAAATCTCTTGATAAAGAAACTCAAAAGTGTAAAAAATGTATAATTAAAGTCTTCTTTTTTCTCAATAAAAACTTAACAAAAAAATAAATAAATAGATTTGAAATCTTTATAAGAAATAAGAACCCAAGAGTCAATAAATCTTAAAAAAAAAAAGGAGAAATAAGAGAGATTTGAAATCTCTTAAAAAGGGTAAGCAAAAATAAACTACATTTATGTTAAGCCTTACAGGAAATAACAAATTTGTTTATAAATTTTAGCTTTTTTACTAAATATTTTTTTTTAAATATAATTAAATTTATGTAGCATTAATTACCCCGAACTTTGTGTATATTTTGTGTTTCTGTGTAAAGGCCTGTATTAAAACCGGAGCGTTAAATAGTAGGAGGCTCTCCTGGAGTTTTGGGGGATGGTGCCAGTGGTGCCGGCAGCAACAACAGATAATTTAAAGCAACACGACGGCACTCCCCAGCCCGGGACTGTGAGGACTCCTCCGGTGTCCTGGTCCTGGTTCCAGTTCTCCTCTGATTTCGCCTGCTGTGTGCAAGTAGCCTCCTTCGTCGAATGGCAACTGTTGATAATGATGATGGAGATGCCGTCGACACGCTTTCGCCAGGGCACACGGGTTACAGTGGAGATCCGCCGGGTTTCCGGGATAAGAAAATCATTTAAAAGTGGTAAAGGATCTAGCTTAACTCATTTGGTCTAATTAATTAATAAATTTCTGCTTTTCACTAATTAATGTAACCAATTAAAGCACCTTAGTGCGTGTGTTCAGGCCCGGCTAAAACGCTTCATTAGCTGGCAAACATTATGACAAAGTGACCTCCGGACTTGGTCAGCTGGAAGTCCTTTGCACCGCCGCGCTCTGCGGTTTCCTGCGACTTGCTGACGCTGATATGAATGTTGATGTCACTGTGGGCCAACTGTGGGCTCCTTGAGGTCGCCGCCCGGGCACACGCGCGTGAATCAAACGCTACGCGGCAGGTGGGCGGTGGGCGGCAGTATCTGTCTTGTATCTCTCTCTCTGTGTATCTCTCTCTGTCTCTGTGTGTGCGTTGTGTTTATACAAACACACGCGGTAATTAATTTTATTTAATTTTCGACGACAATTCAAGCGACAAGAGCAAGGGCCGCCACCCAGGACAGTCAAAAAGCCAACACAGAGAGACAGCGAGCAGCACAGGAAAAAACAAGTTAACAAACGTCAACATACCTACATATTGTAAGAGGGAAGCCGGCTAAAATGACCAGCATGCAGACAATGCCAACCAAAAAAAAATAAACCAAAAACAAAAGGAAAAATTTGTAAGAAAAAAATAAAGAAAGAATGGAATGAAATGCTCGACTGTTGACCATTTCTCGCTTGTTCTCAATGTTTCACCCACTCACTGTTCCCATTGTCCTGGCACTGACAGAAAAAATATTAAACTTACATCCTTAATTCAAGAAATTAGGAGGTTACAAATTAATAAAAAATCTCTATTAAAATTTTTTAGAGTAAGTAATATTTAAAATCCACAAATTATTCCATTATGGAGAACATATTTTGTAAAAGTCTCCCATTTATCAGACTTGAAATCGATGGCGTTATGAAATCTCCCTTTCATCAAGATTGAAATCGCTAGTGCTCTAAAATCTCTTTCAAAATTTTCCATTTTATACAAATCTCCTATGTATTAAACTTAAAATCGCTGTAGTTATCAAATCTCTTTTAAAACAATGCCTTTTTTACAAATCTCCCATTTATCAAGCTTGAAATCGCCAGTGTTATCGAATCTCTTTCAAAACCAGACCTTTTTTTACAAATCTCCCATTTATCAAGCTTAAAATCTCTACCGATATTAAATCTCTTCAAAAAACAATGCCCAAAAGTATGCCATGCTAATTTTCACACATTTAAAAATGCTTTGCCTACTTTTGGGCAACTTTTTAAGTGAATTAAAGTCCAAACACCGAACTCTGTGGCATTTCTCTGCTAGTATATTTTAAATTGCAATAAAAGTTGATAGTTTTTTATATTTTGAAGCACATTTTTGCTCTAATTAAATTAAGTTTTGCCTCTGCGTCTGAAATTCGTGATTTTAATCGAGTTTTTTTGATTGTTTTCTTTCTTGCTTTATTATTTTGGTTTTTTTTTGTTTTTGAGCGTGTCTCTGTGTTCTCTTAAAAAGAGATGTCCTTTGTCCTTTTGTCCGCTGTCCAGAAGTCCAGAAGTCCATGCAGGGGGGCACATAATTATCAGCCACATCAGCCGCAGACGACAGGACTTTGACTTTTAGAGGGAGACGTGGACCATGGACCGTGGACCGACGGAGAAATTGGCGAAACGTAACGAAAAGAAGTAAGAAAACAAGTTTAACTTAATTGTCAACATTGTGCCAGGCGGACACAAACAGCGATGGCAGGCAGGCAACAATGGAAGGATAAAGGGAAAGCAGAGGTTCAGGGAGATGGCCAAAAGACGCACGAAAGTGGCGAAAGGACAAAAAGCAGGCAGCATTGGACGAATACCAAAACGGAAGAACATAAAGTAACGGCACTAATGATGGAGCACGCCATCGCTCCGAAAATAGAGTGAGAGATAGAAGGGCCAAGGAGCCAAGGAGCAGGAGGAACACCATTTATATGTATAATCGGAGGGGAAAATCAAAAAACAAAGCCAAGTGTTATTTTTAAAAATATATTCATACTGGAAATCACATTTGTTTAGATTTCTTATTATTCCAATTATTAAAACAAATACAGGGGTGCCACAGCATTCGCTGCGTAGAGGAAATTCTTTTAAATGGCGCCCAAAAGTGGACATAAAAATGTGTACACATACCAGAAAAGCAGAATTTGCCATTAAAGAGCATGCTATTTTCAATCCATACCGACTTCTGTGGCATTCTTGTATATAATCTTTGCGGAACTATTATTTAAAAAGTCTCAACGCTTAAACGCACTTGAAATACCCCCCATTTATATGGAAATTGTCACCTGTACTTGCCGTTTTCGCTTCAAGATGCTCGCCGGTGTACACCTGAGCAAGAGAGTGGAGAAAAAAAAAAGCAGCAATCAAATGGCAGCGTGCTAATGAGACTCTAAACAAGCCCCCGCAGGCGCCAGTGCCATTAACCCTTGCCACCTTCCAAGAACGCGAACCGAAAACGTAAACGCAAACGGAACGAAACGCATGCCAGCACGCTTCTCATAACCCTTAACACACTCTCCCTTTTTCTCGTCGGAAAAGCGGAAGGCAAAACAAACAGCAACAAGCTAGCAGCGTGCCATGGCAATAAAATTTAAAAGCGTGATTATTTTTAAGTAAGCAAAAACAAAAATACGATGAGCAGGAGGTAGGGTTAAAAAAAATCATAAGTAAAAGCCGTGCTTAGAGGAAGCTTTCAGCGCGGACTAATTATGATTTGTGGCAGCCCAGAGAGCTAATTGCGACTAATTTTGGATGGCTAAAAATAAAGGAAATCACAATGATCCCGCCAAGGGTTTTAGTACAAATTTAAATTTGAATTTGAATTTTGATGTGAATTTGAGCTTTAAATTTATCTGAAAGGAAACTATCGATAACAATGGGAGAAAGCTCGGCAGTGTGTACACCCTCTACAGCGGTTTAAAAAGGAGGTGCAGCTTTTTTCCAAACTTTTAACAAACTGTAAAAATTTTTAAATGAATTATCTTTTTTTATTATACAGAGAACAACTATGTTTAATATTTAATATGTTAAAAAATCTAAGATAAAAATAATCATAACTAAGCCATTACAACCTTAATTTAAATTCGGAAAGCTGTTTTATGTTAGTGTTTAGTAAATAAATAAATCTGCATACTGCGTTTAGAAATTTAAAACAATTAATTTTTTGTAAATTTTTGCCACTTTAAATGATGGTACCCCTTATGAAATTTTGAAAAATCGATCAAAATTTTTTTTCTGATAGTTTTCAATATTTTGGTTTTAAACGCTTACAATTTTATTGACGAATCGGAAAATACACGGCTTTTGGCTATCACTCCCTTTTTAGCTATAAGAGAGGCTCTTAAGAAGAGCCTTTTTTTTTTAATATATTATGAAAAATATTATAATTTTTTGGAAAAATCTAAGACAAAAATAATCACAACTAAGCCAAAACAGCCTTCATATCAATTCGGTGTTTGTTTTTATTATATTAATAAATCTGCTTATTAAGATTAGAAATTTAAGCAAATCAATTTGGAAATCAGTGTTCCCAGATCAGGAGGTTTTCCCCTAGATTTAGTGGTTTTTTGACGTCCTAGGAGAAAGAATTTTTTAGGGGAAGAGTCTATTTTATTGAAATTTCTTCCATAAAGTAGCACATCAGTATTGTCATATATGTAAATATAACGAAGAATTATTATTATTATTATATATATACAAAGATATAATAATAAATAGTAATATGCTATAGACTGATTTTTCAAAGCTTTTCTTCTTTTAATTATTGAAATGAACAGATCTTTTGAATTTAGCAGGAAGACTAAATTTTCTTAAGGGAAAATACTAAACTCTTTGAGATTTTTTAGGGGGAAAGCAAAATGTTCATCTGGCAACACTGACACGCATTTCGCAGACTTTATTTTTTTTATTGGTAGAAGAGGAAAACCAGGCGATATGGGCGATGTGGACAAATGGATAGAGACGGTGAAGGAGTGCAAGTACCTGCCGGAGAATGAGCTGAAGAATCTCTGCGAAATGGTGTGCGACATACTGCTGGAGGAGACAAACATACTGCCCGTGAGCACGCCAGTCACCGTCTGCGGCGACATCCATGGCCAGGTGAGCATGAGCATGGGCCTCCCTAATATCAATAACAACTCGTGTGTGTCTCCCTATTTTGCAGTTCTATGACCTGGAGCAGCTCTTCCGGACGGGCGGTCAGGTGCCGGACACAAACTACATATTCATGGGAGACTTTGTGGATCGCGGCTACTACTCACTGGAAACGTTCACCCGCCTGCTGACCCTCAAGGCGCGCTACCCCAGCCGGATAACGCTGCTGCGCGGCAACCACGAGACGCGCCAGATCACAAAGGTCTATGGCTTCTTCGACGAGTGCTTCAGCAAGTATGGCAATGCCAATGGCTGGAAATATTGCTGCAAGGTCTTTGATCTGCTCACCATCGCCGCCGTATGTCTGATTCCTCTTGATCTTGAAGTCCAATTACTACTAAAGACTCTACTCTCTCCACAGATCATCGACGAGGAGGTTCTGTGCGTTCACGGCGGCCTTAGTCCCGAGATTATTACCTTGGATCAAATCCGAACCATTGAGAGGAATGGCGAGATCCCGTACAAGGGCGCCTTCTGCGACCTGGTGTGGTCCGATCCCGAGGACATGGAGTACTGGGGCCAGAGTCCACGCGGCGCCGGCTGGCTGTTCGGCCACAATGTGACCAAGGACTTTATGGCCATCAATAATCTGGATTTGATCTGTCGCGCCCATCAGCTGGTCAACGAGGGCATCAAGTACATGTTCGAGGGCAAGCTGGTTACCGTGTGGTCGGCGCCCAACTACTGCTATCGCTGCGGCAACGTGGCGGCCATCCTAAGCTTCGAGACTGCGCAACAGCGGCAGACGAAGATCTTCCTGGCCGTGCCCGATGCGGAGCGGGTGATACCCAAGCAGAACACGACGCCGTACTTCCTGTAAATGTGATACACGAGAGAGAGATCCCATTCGAACCGAACCGATCCGCCCACTTTTCAAGCTGGGGAGATTATAAATGTACGCTTTTTGGACCCAGCGCGAGCCTGAGCCCAACCTACCTACCTACACCGCCTTTTATCGCCTTTACCTCTATCGAACCTTTAAAAAAACAAACACACAGCACGCACACCTGCAATATGCGCTCCTCTTTCTTCTTTTTTATGGCCAAAAACATATCTATTTAGTAAGATCAAAAAGTTTATGCTATTGTTATTTGTTTTTCGGAAATGTTAGATTCAAGTTTTGTTTTTTGTAAGCATTTAAACCAAGTATTGTATTTACTGATTATAAAAAAGATGTTGGAGCAGCAGCCACAAAGCCTATACATGCATATACATATATATTTTGTATTCCAAAAACCCATTTATTTCTGTGTGAAAAACAACAAATTAATTATATGCATTTTGTACATTTTGTATTAAATAATAATGATAATAATAACCAAATTGTGTGATCCCGATCAAACTGAGATGAGATGCGATTAAAAAACGTAAACAAACAAAGATTAAAGACTAAGAACTTGGTTTATATTTTTTAAGGCGGGTTCTTCTGGTTTTACTTTCCTTTTTTATTTACCTTTTCATATATTAGTCCATGCGGATTATAGTAAAGGTGTTAATTGATTAGCTAGCAGCTTTACTTAGCTAGAAAAATTATTAAATTAAAAAATAATAACAAATCTCAGTAATGTAAATATAAATTAAGGAGCCAACGCTTTGGGGAGAGTCTTTCTTTTATCCCTTTCACTTTCATTGTGATCTCAGTTGCATCTTTACTGCAACATGATTCCTTATTTGTCATTGTGTGTCTTATTTTTTAAGAAAAAAAGCAGCGCCATAATATAATGGAAGATATATCATAAAACAAAATATTTATCTCCCTAAACAGCGCATCAAATTGAAGATTTTTAGCTTTTTTATTCACTGGGAAATGTTTTGGAGGATGCCAGCACATAAATATCCTCATCAGTAGCCGCTTTTTTTAATTAAACTTAAAAATAACATAGTATTTGTTTAATAATAAAGATTAGTAGAGATTATTCAGCTCATTATTCCATTTACAGTGTAACCAAAGACCTTATAATAGCAAAATGCATAACATTCATACATTTGTTTTGCAATATGAAAGCAATTTTTCTGCTGGCGACGAAAAAATTGTATGGCGTTAGGTTTCTTGGTATTAAAATGTCTTTGGTATTACTTTTCTTTTATTTTCGTTTAAAATAAATAAAAAACAACACTTTCTTACATAAATATCATTTATTTGATTTCGTTTTTCGTTCATGAATCATCCTTTAACAATTAAATACACAAGAAAACCCCCCTCATCGTGCTGATGATGCAACCTATATGCATAAATGTCGTCTCATTATTCTTATATCCAATTTTATAATAAAAAACAAGATATTTGTATAATTACAAGAACGTTCTATTAGAAGGTAAAATATGTTTATACGGGTTTGGGGTTTGTTATGCTTGTTTTAAAGTTCAGTTTCACAGTGTGTGGTTATTGGTATATATAGTTTGTGGCTCCTGCCGCAAAAACAACAACAACAACAATTCAAGAGCTAAAAAAATACAAATAATCAATACTCTAGAATTGAGTTGCGAACTCTCAACAACAGCAACAATTTGTCTCTAAAAAAATTAAAATAATAAAAATGTACAAATCCATTTTTTGAATCATGCTTTTATACAAAAAAAGAAAGAAAAAAAAACAAAAGAGTGCAGGGATTAAAGGGTTAACGTATCCGGATTGTTGTCGTTGCAGTTAAGAGGCGTGGATCTCCTTCCCCTCCACATACATGGAGACGAACCATCTCCATTTCTAGGCTCGAACCTTACTGCGGCGATATATAGTTGTGCTCGAAGATGTCCAGCTCATTCTGTATGTAGTTGGCCTTGTTGCGCAGCAGCTTCAGCTGCTTCTGGTTGCCCTCGAGGACATTGAGCTGCGACTCCAGCGTCTTCAGCTCCTCGTTCATGTCCGTGGTGGCGGTGTCAACGGTGCGGCACAAGCGGGCAAAGGTGCTCGACAGTTCCCTAAGAAATTAAACGATTAAACATAATTAAAAGGCAAGGAAATTGAGTACTTACTGCTGCACTTGATGACTGCAATTGGCCGACGTTAAATCCACAATCATCTTGAGCTTCTTGGTGGCATGCCGCACGTACTGGCCCTTGAAGGTCCGCTCCTTGGCCGAGTTCGTCCACGAGAGGCGCTCATACAGATAGATACAGCCGTAGAGGGCACCAACACCGACGAGCACACGCCAGCCAATGGTTTTCAGCATCTGTAAGAGGTTTACGGTCATCCGATAACGAACCAATAGACCCTGCTTGGGTTACTTACAATGCCGGCCACCACCAGGCCGCCGACGGTGCCCTGCGAACCGATGGAGGTCATGGCAAACCGTGAGATCACCGATAGCTGTTCGGGCGTTATGCCAGCCACACTGGGACCAGGTAAAAGGCACACGGGCGTTGTGGCTTCCACAGGCGTGCTGGCGGGTGTGACCACGCTGTGCTAAAGGGTTTAAGGAGTTAATTAGAGCAAAGTAGAGCTAAGAATCAACCTGAACTCACCCCAATACTGCTCTGACGATTGACCAGCGCCGGCTGGTTCTTCTTGCTGCGCTCGCGCACCTTGCCTGTGAAGCGCTGGATCATGGCAGCAATGCCCCAACTGAACTTGAACTCGAGATCCTCCTGGAAGTCGGCGCATAGATTCTGACAGTTGAGCGAGTAGAGCATCTCGAAGGGCTGCGTTCGCACCACCATCTTGGTGCTGGTGGCCAGCAGCTGTTCGTTGGGCACCAGCGCATGCATCCGATCGGTCATCTCCGTTTGGGCAGACTCCACATTCATGGCCAAAGCCATGGAGAGGCGGGCACGCAAATTGCTGCCCAGACCGCTCTCCACGTGCGCATTCAATTCCTTCTTGTAGATATTCAGGACAAGTCGTTCGGGGTGGAAGGGCATGTTGAACTCATCAATGAGGACTCCCAGGCGCCAGATCTCCTCGTTGAGGGCCTTCGAGACCTTCTCCTCCACCTCCTCGACCATGTTGTGGATCTTCATCTTCATTTCGCGCGTGACCTGCATCATCTGGGTCTCGGTGCCCTGGATGCGTTCCGTGAGCATATTCTTCTGGTCCTGCTTCAGATTCCGGAATATGGTTATCCGTTCGTAGATATTGTCCAGCATGGAGCGCATATCCCCCGAGACGCTCTTGCCGCGCGAACTGTGCTGCTGGAACTTGGTCTTGACGGCACTCTGCGAGATGCACTCCTCGAACTTGCGCTCAAAGTCCTGGAACTCAAAGTAGCGCATCTGGAAGCCCTCGGCAATGGCGCCCATGTGCGGCGGATTGCCCTTGGCCTCCTCAATGCGCGCCTGCAGCGTTTCGCGGGCGGAAACAAAGAAGACGCGCTCGGTGGCCTCCTTTTCGTTGGTCACCTTCAGCTCCTTGGTGAGGAAATCGATGCAGCGCTCCGTGTGCTGGGACTTAACCTATGGATGATGAAATAGGGCATAAAATTAAGGGGTAAAGATAGCATATCATCGACTAAAGCCGAAGGGTAACAAAAGCGGAGTGGGTTTCGGTTCGGGACTCTCTGAGGGACAGCAGGCAAGCAAGGACGGATTTGTACTGGGTCTAGCTCATCATTCATTACCTTAGCCAGTTCCTGGCGTTGATAGTTGGTTGGTTGGTTGGTTGGTAAACGAAAATAAAAAGACACACGCATCAACAACAAGAGAGAGAGAGACAACAACGGGCATACATTAAGAGGAGAGACCCAGGAAACTGGTAACTACAGAGGCTACATCCCCCCGACAAAATAAGACCTTACCGACTCCTGGCACTCGGGCTCATTGGCCGACGCATCCCAGCGATTGTTCAGGATAAATATATTCGGCTTGCTCAGCTTCTGGGAGACGGTGTGAAAAAACTGCTTCTCCGCCCGCGTCATTGTGGACTCCGCATTCAGCACCAGCACGAAGACATCGGCGTTCAGGCAATGATTATCAATCCAATCGTCCAAATTGGCTGAGACATCCACGCCCGGTGAGTCCACAAAGACCACATCATCCCTTAGCAGGCTGCAGCGTTCCCGAGGCCAGAAGATGCGCACCAAACTGCTCTCGCAGAGCTTCTCCTGGCACAAGGCATTCGCCAATTGTTTGATGTTCTAAGGGCATAAGGAAGAGACATGAAATGGAAGGCTTGTAACCTAAGCTAGAGCTTGAACCTACCACCACATTGAGCTTCTCGTCGGAGCCCTCCTTCATGAGATACGCCTCGCCGCCATTGCTGCCCTCCACCTGGCAAAAGCAGTTGGTTGTGTGGCCAATACCGCTGGGCAGGATCTTCTCGCGCAGCATGGCATTGATCACCGAGCTCTTGCCGTTGGAGGTGCGTCCGAAGAAGGCCACCTTCATGTGATCCCGCTGCAGGACTTCGCGTATAGCGGCCACCTTGTACACATAACTCTCAAACAGTTCCCGCTCTGCCTTGTCCACGATCTCGGCCTCGGCATGCAAGGCTGAAAGAAAAGGAATGCTGTAGGTATTTCTCTAATTTGTATGCCCAACTCACCATTGATAAACGTGGTCGTCTCCAGGACATACTCCTCGATCTCCCCGTAGATATCGTTGATCTTCTTCTTGGCCCGCACAAAGATCTGGAGCGGTGATTTGTCGTTGGTTTGATAGAGCCGCGTTTCCGGCAGAAAGTTCACACCCGCCGTCGTTGAGCCCGATGGCAGCGATGTGTCCGTGGACGAGGCATTGCGGTCATCATTATCGGCGGCGGGGCCCGTTTGCCCGGTGACCAGCGAGATGGTGCGGTTCAAGTAGGCCGCCATTTCCAAGTCCAAATTCGTTTAATTCGTATGCAGGTTGCGGATTTAAGGGAAGAAGAGAATTGCGATACAAAACAAAAGGTATGCAGCCAATGGACACAACTTCGCCGGGGCTTCTCCAGCGCCCGCTCCCGCTCCCGCTCCTGGAACTCCAAGGAACGCCGCCCGGAGAAACTCAAAAAGGCTGACGGCGCGGAACTCAAAATGCTTGAAATACACTTATTCTCTGGGGCGTGCGTGCTCCTGCTTCTTTTTTTTTCTGAGTGCTCGGTTTGCTACCTTTTTCTTGTTATTTTGTTGTTTTTTTTTTATGATTTTTTTTTGGGGGCTTGCTCAAAAATCAACGTCACAAAACTGAAATGAAAACGAAACGGAATAAAAAATTAAACCAAAGGCAAGAAACGGAAAGATGGGAAAGATGATGGAAATGTGGAAAGGAAAATGAAAAGATGGTATAATATGCATGTACATATGAATGTCTTAAATGACGAAAAGGAAAATACCGCAGCGCAAATTGCTCACACACACAGGCATGCGAACAAATTGCGCTGCAACAAATACAAGTGCAAAAACAGGCGAAAAATAATCTAACCAGAGATTTTATTTGTTTTTTTTTCGGCATTTGTGTACGTAATTTGTTCAAATTGATAAAGTTTACGCTCTCGCTTTCGCTTCCTCTCCCCCGCTCGGGCCCTTTATCAACTAACCTGATTGTTACTGCTCTCGCTCATCGCGCGTATTGTTTTATTTAGCTAGATTTTTGATATTTATATTTATTTTCGTACGCTGCCTGCGTGTTTCGTTTTTTTTTTTTTTTTTTTTTTGGGTTACTTTGTAGCTCGCCCGGCTCAGATGCAGATGCGTGTATAGCAGTGTTGCTCGACCTTCGGATGCACGTACATTGCCACAGGTCACAGGCCAATGGAGTCCAGTTGCAGGGGGGCGCTAAAAAAGCTTTGTTTGCGGAAAATTTATAATAAAATTTAGTTATTTTGGTTGCACATGATGTAACATGCAGTGTGACCGAATAGTGTTGCGGCCAAAATGAGCGAAAAGCTTGACCCAAATGGATGGGATGGCCACACTGCAAGAAACATGGGAGGTACTATCGGTACTACCGATACTATCGGTATTATGGATGTTCGCAAAACTGCAAGATCTGGCAACACTATTCAACTAAAAAATAACGAAACATTCTTTTAATGGTTTGTTTTAATAAAGATTTACAATAATTCTGAATTTCTGGTACTTCTTTCCTGCATTATTGAGTCTCGTCCGTCAAAATGAAAGAGTAAGCATCACCTCCAGAATGAAAATGAGGATAAAAACAAGAAAAAAAAACTGTAATACTCTGAAAATGGAGACACACAGGTACGCACTCGATTCAAGTTTGCTAAGAGGTTTATTGTGTTCTTTGCTTTTCCGAATACACTTGCACGGCAATGAATGATGAACGAACGCTTATGCAGTAATAACTACTCTATGTTTTTAAATATTATTTATTGTTCTGTTTTTTTTTTATTGAGTTTTTTCAGATGTTTTTGTTGGTTTCTTTACACTTGTTTTTGTATTGTATTTCTCGTTTTTGTATCTTTTGTTTGCATAATAAATTATAGTTAAATTAAACGTAAAATGTTATCAAGTTAGTAATTTTTTTAAGGTTTTCAGGCGGGGGTGGTGCTGGTGGGTTGCTCGGGGGCGGGTCTCTGGGGGTTAGGTTGGTTAGTCGTGGGTCAGCCGTCAAAGATGGAAACGTAACAAACTAAATAAAGAGAAGAGGAGGGAGGGGGCTTTGGGAAGTAGGAAGCGGGAAGGGGGAGGGGAAAATGCTGAACATAAACAATAGGCGCAAACATTTGTTCTCTCTCTCTGCCTGTGTCCCTCTGTTATAATATATATATAGCCAATCGTATATATAGCTTATACAATTAATTAAGTGGTTTCTGGCTTGTTTTCGTACATTATTTTACTACTAAAAATAAGTTTCTGCCTTATTTCCAACTTATTGTTTTGCTGTTGCAGTTTTCTTCTGGTTTTTTCCTATTGGTTCGTATTTGGTTGCTGTTGTTCTCCTCAAACTACATTATCCAACTCTCAATATCAGCGTCGTCATACAATATCTCTCTCTTCCTCGTCCCTCGTCTATTACAATCTACTGCTGCTCCTTGCTCTTCATCTTCATCCTCGTCTGCATCTGCATCCTCCATCCCTTGTCCTTCGTCCGCCGTTTGGGGCGCCTCCCATCTCTCCGCCCCCGCCAGCCGATGCGCCATCGTCGCTTTACTTCTGGACCATCTTGACCAGCAGATCGGTGGAGAACGACTTGGGGCGCTCGATGGGCAGGCCCAGGGCACGATCCCACACCAGGGAGGCCAGCACGCCGAGGGCACGGGACACGCCGAACAGCACGGTGTAGTAGTTCATCTCCTTCATGCCATAGTACTGCAGCAGGACACCGGAATGGGCATCTACATTGGGCCAGGGGTTCTTCACCTTGCCGGTCTCGGTTAGGATTGGGGGCACCACCTTGTAGATCTTCGACACCAGCTGGAACAGCTCATCGTCGGGCAGATGCTTCAGGGCGAACTCGCGCTGGCAGGTATAGCGAGGATCGGTCTTGCGGAGCACGGCATGACCATAGCCGGGCACAACCTGAGCAAAGGATATGTTCAATCTCTGATAGCCAAAAGAATTGATAGAGAAAACCTCACCTGTCCAGACTTGAGGGTCTTCCAGATGTACTCCTTGAGCTGCTCCTCCGACGGGTTGTTGCCGGCCTCCTTCTGCAGCTTGCGCAGCCACACCAGCACCTCCTGGTTGGCCAGGCCGTGCAGGGGTCCAGCCAGACCGTTCATGCCGGCGGCGAAGGACAGGTAGGGATCGCTGAGGGCGGAGCCCACCAGATGGACAGTGTGAGCGGAGACATTGCCGCCCTCATGGTCGCTGTGGATGGTCAGGTAGAGACGCATCAGTTCGGTGAACTGGGCGTTGTCGTAGCCGAGCATCTTCACAAAGTTGGCCGACCAATCCAGGCTGGAGTCGATCGAGCGGGAGCCCTTGCCGCCGCGATAGGTATTGCAGTAGATGGTGGCCGCCACCACGGGCAGCTTGGCAATCAGATCCATGCTGTCCTCGTAGACGTACTCCCAGTACTTGCTCTTGTGCACGCCATCGGAGTAGGCCTTGGCGAACTTGCTGTCGTGGTTCAGCGCGGTGACGGCGGCGGCGAACTGCGACATGGGATGCAGGGTGGTCGGCATGTTGTTCAGCATGGTGACCACATGCTGGGGCAGAGCGGCGCGCTCGGCCCACTCCCGGGACAGCTGTTGGACCTGGGACTTGGTTGGCACCTCACCGGTCAGCAGCAGCCAGAAGAGACCCTCGGGCAGGGGCTCAGTGCCGCCATCAGCAGCCGGCAGGACCTTCTGGCACTCGGGGATGGAGAGGCCGCGGAAACGGATGCCCTCATCGGCGTCCAGCACAGAGGTCTCCGTCACCAGGGCCTTGATGCCGCGCATACCGCCGTACATCATATCGATGGTGGTCTCACCCATCTTGGTGGCGCCATGCTGCTTGCGGAAGTTCTTCACGCGCTCCTGCTCCTCCGGCACCTTGGCGGTCAGCACGTCGCGCAGGCTGCGGCCATCGGCAGAGATCTGGCGGACATAGGCTCCCACATTGGGCAGTTTCTGGAAGAGAAGGAGTTGGATTTAAGTTGGATTGAGTCAGCGAAAGGCAGGAAAATCCCCCTTTATGGTTTTTCAAATGAATTTAAAAAGCTCAAGCCTGTTTTCTTACGCATTTTTATTTTTAACTCGGGCTTAAGTTTTACTCAAATATTTTACAGGGTTTTAAGCAAGGCTTCTGATGATGAATAATCCGATTGTAATATTTAATATAGAACACAAGATCTTGAGACAGAACAATCTTCAAACAAAGAAGCTATAACAATGGGAAGTAAACAAAAATAAACCCAGACTGTCGTTGATAGCTTGTACAAACATAGTATAAAGACATAGATTATAGATTATGAATGCCTTTAGCAAATACAGCCCCTAAAACTATAAAATCTTCTCTTTACATCAAAGAACATCCATAATCTGACAGTTGACATACAACAAGTCCCGCTAATTCGCTGATATCTGACAGCTGACAGCTAACAAGCACTTCCGATCAATGTTATCGATTGCCAATCAGCTGTTTCGCCTGTCATTGAACGGAACTTTCAAGTACAAGGCAAGCTCACACATCACAAGCATGTGTGTGTTTTTCCCCCGTTATGTCCACATATATGAGTCAGGAACAGTTGATGCGTCAACGAACTAGTTCCCCGGGGCTTCACCGCACACTGACAGCCCCTTGACTCAATTCAATTTAATTGCCAGGAGGTTCACTGAACCGCCCTCGCAACACCTGAATCAATCCTGGAGCTATTTATCAATTTTTAAAGCGAAATTCTATACAAAAAATTTTGAATGTTGCAGTGACGTGGACCAATGGGGTTTTTAAGCGATAAGAAAACAAAGATTAAATTCCAAGAAAACGAGTTTAGAAAATAGACGAAAATAATTTTAAGCCCTCCAAAAACTAGTGTTTATTATTTTAAGCCTCGCCCCCTCTCACAAAAACGCCCATGGCTGATCTTTGCCACGCGTTGGCATTGTGTCAAACGAAACGAAACGATATGGAAATGGAATTCCGAGCTCGCGATTCCAATTCCCATTCAAATTCCGCTTGCCGGGGACTGGCGCGGCGCAAAGTGCGATTTCATTTTTGATTGACAGCCGCCACAGCCCGAAGCCCGAAGCCAACCCCCCCAGAGCCCCCATTTAGTGAGTTTTCCTTTTATTTTTATATTCTGTGTTCTGTTTTCTCTGTTTTCTGGTTGCGCGCGGCCAGTGGGTCAACAAATTCAATTAACCAAGTGAACTTGTGGCGCCTGCAAAATTGAATTGCATGATTGGCGCAATGATTTGTGAGACACAAACCGGTTTTGCGCCGAAATTCATTGATAAAAAACGTTTTGGCCCGATCATCGTGCATATTAATTACCGATAATGGTCGAGGCAAGGAGCCAAGAACGGGTTGGCAAAGAGGGGCAGCGGTGTAGATGGCCGGGTTGGCAACCACAAATGCCGCTTTTTGTTACCACAAGTAGATGCACTCACAAAAAAAAAAACACTTAATATTATCAAAGCCTAAATAATAATTTCCTTGACTTTGCATCAAAAAAAAAAAAAAAAAAATTTAACAATAAAAATTTAAAAAAAAAATCAACTGAATAAAAAAAAAAAATTGCTAACAAAATTAATTTAAAAACCCCTTTTTATAGTAATAACAAACAAATTGCATAAAAAAAAATTATTTTAATAAAAAAAACCTCCCCCAAAAGTAAACAAAACTCTTTTAAGTGTCGGACATCCAAACTAATAAAAACAAATCACACACATCGCCTGGCTCTGCTTACATTTTTAAGCTTTCCCGAAAGTATCCTTTATTTTCCTGCTCCTAGCTCAACATTTGGTGTCCAATCCTGTTCGTATGTTTTCAATTTGTAGAAATACCGAAAAAAAAGCGGTTTAAAAGGCAAAAATTACTCAAAAAAATAATCTTAAATATGTAAATGAATTATCCCTTCAAAATTAACAAACAAAAATAAACAAAATCTGTTGTCATATTAGTTTAAGAACCAACTATCACTCTGTATTTTTTTAGTTTTTTTTTCAGTGTGTGCTTGGTTGAAATTTGAAACCTAAGCCAACCGGCAAAGCGTCGTTTTGTTACCAGGTGCTAAACATAAAAAAACGTTCATATAGCCACCAAGAAGCTGCTAATTGAGATGTCAAGTGTGCGGTTTGGTGGCAAAAGGCTTGCATAACCCACATACTCCAGTTCACGCACCACTGTGCTACGCTTATCACTCTTATCGGGGGGATATTCTCGAATATTTTGTCCTCTCAAGTTCTGTTTTCCTGGCTGCGGGAGAATACATTTGTATAAAATTCGAAAGCCAGCTCATTATCATTATCTGGCGCTGAGGCGTGCGTTCATCTGCTGATAAGACCCCGACTACGACGACTACGACGACGAGTGCGGCGGCGAGTATGGCAAATACAATTCAAGGTCTCACGCGCCGGCAATTATCGCATGTCTAACTAGTCTGGGTTGGGGGAATTGTCATCAAGGAAGCGACGGATTGGATGGGAGTCGCGTGTTTGCCGGCCACACCAGACGACTGACTTCCTTTCAAACGATCCCCTCATTGCATCGCATCGCAGCATCTCATCTGATCGGATGAGATTATGCAATCGCTCCGAGCGAACCATTAGCCGGAGCTAACCTTGGGCGAAGTGTGTGCGGAAAACCCGGGAACACAGCAGAGTTGTCATCGAGGTGAGCCGGCGGTGACCCCGTCAATGGATGTAGATGTGGATGTAGATATGGAGTGTTCTTACCCTCAGAGACTACAGTGATCTTTGGCTAAGACAAATTCTGGCAAAGAACGTGATTTGAATTTAATTATATCTGCTAGTTAAATCTCTATTTAAGGTTCTTTAATAGTCACAATCTTTAAAGAAGTCTATGAAATCTATTAAAACCTAGAACTAATTACCATAAAACCAAAGATTTGAGTTTCTTATAATTCCCAACTGCACATTTGGTACAGTAATCTTGCAAAGAACATGCTCAGAATTCAATTATGAATATCTACTATTTAAATCTCCATTAAAAAATCTATAATAGTTACAATCTTCCAAGAAATCTATGAAATCCATTTATAATTCGAATTTTATGAGTTTCTTATAATTCCCAACTTAAAATTTGGGGTACTTTTCAGACACAAATATGTAAATATTTTGTAATGTCTACAATTAATTAATAATAAAATGAATAATATCATAATAATCACTGTAGTTCAATTGCAGCATTCGGTTTTTGTTGGCATTTGGAATGATCATCACGAAAACTGTTTGATCTCGCTCTAATGATGGTGGGGTAAGGGGAGGGTTATATAGATACATATAGAAGGGGCTGTTGTTGAGCAGGCAGAACCTTGGGCTGTTCTCCTTGCCTCGCGTGACGTTTTCAATTTGGCTTTGGCTCTGTTAAATGATGATTTCTGCTATTAGAGAGCGCTTGAAAAGCAGTCAGTCAGCTCGTTCAGTTAGTTCTCGAATAATTGCACTCGTCCCCGTCAACTCTGTCCGAGTTAATCGTCTTAATTAAGTTTAGTGTTTCCTCCTCGTACCTCATCTCTACTTATTGTGTCTCTCGCCGAAAGTAAACACAAATCATACACAATCGTATCGTATTGAAAGTACCGCGTGACGTAATCCCTGTCACTCAACTAGAGTCCGAGAGTCTGAATCGTATTGAATCGGTTTGGTTGGATTTTGTTGCCGGGTGCGATTTGTGCCTCTTTTGTAGTTTTTACAACTCTGACTAAGCCAAAGATCAGAATAGTAATTCCCGGTTTTTGTGAGAAATTGCAATGAGTAGGTCTTTAAAGCTCTCAAAGATTATGGTATTAAAATGGAAATAAGGAATGACTTAGTTATCTAAATTCCCTATACTTGTATCTCTATCTTTGCCTCATAATAAAGCAGTGCTGGGCACCAAATATCAAGCTGAGAGCCCAACAATAAAACGATGCGAGAGTTGCAAAATCTGACATTGAAACAGAACCAGAAACCAAGTTATTATGACATTGATAAGAACGAGTAATGTCACATGCAATATATCGATTGTATAACACCAAAGTACACAAAGATCCTATCTTCTGGCTAGCAGATGTCACTAATTTTCGCTAATGTTTCGCCACATCAATCACTTCTCCACCTCGCTCCACAATTTGTATCTCTTAAGCTGGCTTTCTGTTATCTTGCGCATTGCGAAATTCCTTACCTAAATATAAACACAAATATTGTTTATCACGAAAATGAAGGGGGGAAAAGAAAGGGGTAAGAGCTGATTGAGTTAACACCTTTTTTTCGCAGCGGGGGGGCTTTGCGTGTCCCCGGCCGGGCTATCAGCGATATGGCGACGCCGTCTACCGATCATGTGCCCAGCAGCAAATTTGTCACGCTTATCAGCTCAGATAGACGGCAGCTATAGCCATGTACAAACAAATATAATGTATATATATTTATTTATATATAATACATAGTTTGTGTGGCGAAGGAACAAGGCACGAGCAAATAATTATCGCAGATTGCACGCAATTTTAATATTTCCTTATTGATGTTGGCAATAATTTTAATAAAAGGATTGAGTTCGAGATAAGTTGGGGACACTTTAGAGGTTTTACAATGAATTTATGTTTCTTTGTTTGTTTAATGGGATCTACATATTTTAGGTAATTTATAAGGCCTTAATTTGTATAAAAAATATATCTAATACTATAAGTATTTGTTAATTTAAATTTTAAAGAAGATTAAACATCAAATTGTGTAAGTTAGTTACAGCATACATTTTATATAACAACATAACACATATAAACATTAAAAAACTATAAGAAAATATAGACAAAACTCGTAAAACGTAATATATTCTATATATTAACCGTATTTATCACTCAATTTTATTGTTTATCATAAAACAGAGAGATAATAAATAACATAGTTCTATGTACGAATGCGAAATGCGTAATAATTCGATTTACAGGCCATAATAATAGCGTTATGAGGGGTTTTTCTATATATTTGGGATTAGAGTTAACATGGAACCATAATTGAGGACCCTCCGCTCACATGATCACACAAAAAAACCCCATCGATGCGATGATTTCTGGCATTTTTTTGTGCTTTATCTCGGAACCCCAAAATTTCCATGACGCCTTTCGTTGGCCTCCCTCTCCCTTATCTATACTAGTTTATATTACGGAGCATAACACATCAGGAGAGTTCTGTTAAAGTTAAATGGTGGTAATCCCGCGCGCACGGCCAACAGGTGGAAATCGTGTCCACTTGAGCTTTGGTCAGGCGGCCAATAAAATCTCGACTTAGATTTAGATTCCTCTAATCAAGAAAAAAAAATAATAACAGCACTGCCGGTCGTAAAATTTAATATGTGGTGTTAGCACGTATAAATTATGCATTTGCTGCTGCTCTTCTTATGCAATCGCTTGATCATCGTCAGCTGTTAACGTTAGTTTGATTTTGCACATCCTCTCTTCCACTCTCTCTCTGGCCCTAGCTAACTCTCTTTCTGTGGCCACTCTCTTTATTTGGCTTTTTGTGTGGCAGAAAGGGCCGTGGCGTTACGTAAGCATGACGTATTAGCAGATGGGCGATAAAACATTTCGCGTGTTTGCAATTTCGTCCAAGCTACGTCAAAGGCAAAGAAAAACATAAGAACAAGGAAAAAAAAAATAAACACATTTTCTATTCGAAATATTTACCGAAAAAAATAAATAACAATGTTTGTTTTTGCTAATTGGTTGCGCTGTTTTCTGCGGCTTCGGAATATGAAAATTAACAAAAATACAGTCAGCAAAAAGCTTGCGGTTAAGAGTAGACAACAAACAAATTATGCTAATTGCCAAATCTCGCTTGCAGTTTAACATTTACAGCAATTATTTATAGGCCAACATAAAAAAAAATACACACACAACAATTTACATAAAGAAAACGTCGACGTCAACGCTCTTTTTCGGCGTTGGCACACCGCCAAAATGTTAAGAAAGAACAAGAAATGGGGAGTGTGTGCATAACATTTGGCAAGTGTAGGGTATATACACCGGAAAAAAAAACAAACAAAAAATAATATTGAAAAACGTAAGGAAAAAAAAACAGGGAATTTTGGTTATTAAATTGATTTCCATAACAATTCCAACAAATCTTCGAATTAATTAAATGTACATATTATTAAGGGTTAGTCCTTTTTCTAGCCGTGTAAATATTACTCAACAAAAGCCGAAAGAGAAGCATCACCGAAAAGACTCTCTCCCCCGCTTTTACTCTCTCACTGGATTTGTAACTCGCTCTCTCTCTCTCTCTCTCACGCGCTTGCTCCAAAAAAGGAGGCTCGTCCTGCAGGCCCTTTTTCGGGCGTGTATGTATTTGTGATTGTGGGCCGCGAATTAGTGTGGGTATTGATTTTCCATTTTTCTTGTCTTCTTTTTTGCACTTATGCAATCCGCAAAACGCCGCCCCAAAAACGGAAGACACACATATGTATGTATGTATGCAGATATGCACCGCCGGTCGGCTGTGGGTGGTGAGTGGGCGTACTCCTCTTCCTTTTGCTTTAAGGTCATTCGGCGGACACTTCTTCTTTGCGAGAGAGCGCGTAGTATTTTCCTTTTTTTTTTTGGCAACAACAACACGTGACACGCGTGGGATTCGGAACGCGGGAGAGTAAAAGTAGAGAGAGAGCGGGTCAGAGACTGGAGAGAGCCAGCGAGGAGAGTGGCTACCTGGGTGAGAGAGGGCCAACGCCGTGGCATTTGTTGTTGTTTTTGCCTGTGTAATCTTACAAGAACAGGGCTGAGAACCGAGTTTCTGGTAAGCCAGACTTGTGGAAATTTACCAAAAACGAGCCAAGAAACCAAAAGCGAGGCGGATGAGTTCGTTAAACCCAAACGAACAAAAAAAAAAAAGAAAGAGTTTTATTTTTATACAATATATTCCGCGTAGCGCGAGGAATTCGCCGTTGCCAAAATAGCCAGGCGAATTTCGTTTCATTTAGCTTTTGGTGATTATGTAATGTATTAGATAGAACATACTAACACACTCGCACACTTATCAGCGACCAACAACAACAACAACAGCAACAATAAAAAAGCGAATAAAGTTTCTTAATCGCAAGCACATGGCTGAAATTCTTTTTTTTTTTTTGTTCGTGACGTGTAGAGTTCGCAGAGTTGTGCGTGTGTGTGTGTGTGTATGAGAGCGGCTTGAAGCGGGAGTAGGATAAGGAAGCCGAGGAAGACTCAAGAAGAGATGGTAATAACAAAAGCGACGACACACTTCACAGTTATTGAAGACTGGAAACTGGAACGCGGGGGAGGATAATAATAATAATGATGGCAAGTGGGAAGTGGAAGTGTGGCGAAAGCCCTGAAGGGAACCCGGAATAAAGAATTAACGGAATAACGACTCACCTGTGCCTCGGCCAATTTGCGTGCGGAAATGCGAACGAGCGACATGGTAATACGATTACGTACGAATGCGGCTCTTTAGGAGGAGAAAGAAAGAAGCGCTAACACTTTCGCCTGGCAGAAAAACCTCTCGCACTGACACACACACACAGAAAAAAATTGCCTTTCCCCCAGTGAAGAGTAGACTTGCTTTTAGGAAGTGTTCTTTGGCTGAGCGAAAAGATTTCTTTCTCTTCTAGCAGCTGCGCGGCAACTGAATGGCCCGCCAAGCGTGCGGGTGTCGCGCCGCGCGCGAGAACGAACGCCCGCAAGACGATCGAACGCCCCGGTATTTTGTCTCTGCTTGCGCAGGTCCACACTAGAGGTGCACGCGGCGAGTGGGCAACGCCCGCCCACGCTCATGCAGCCGACGAGGGCGCTTAATTTAAATCAACTCACGTTTTTCTGCTCTTGAATGTTTTTCGGCAATTGCTCCAAAGTTTGCGGCTGTGTCGTGGCCTGTTCCGGGATTCTGGCGTCCTTCTTGGGAAGCAGGCGCGATGCAAAGCCCTTTGCATCCCAGATGGACTTTTTGGCAAAGGACCTACGCTGGCGCTGGAGGAGCATCAGCCGCGTCCAGTTGCTCGGCAAGAAGGTGCTCACACAGCGTTGCGGAAACATGTCTATTTTTTTTTGTCAAAACTGAATATTCGTGCGAGTGTGTGTGTGTGGAATCTAGGGATGTCAAAAAGGAAAAGAAAGTTTGAAGTTATTCGCATTGATTGTTATATTTAGTGGATTTTGTTGTTGTTTTTGAAATAAAATGTATTTTTACTAGTATTTTCTTGAGTCCTTTAGTATTTTAGTATGTCGTTCAAGCTGCGGTAATTTTTAGTGAATTTTAGGGTTCAGCCATCTGGCAGCACTGTCGAGTGTTATGCAAAACTAACATTTTGACAGGCGACAATTTCCCATATTTTTTCTTTTCTCGTCGACTTTAATTGCCTGCGTAAGATTTATTTAGCCCGGGAAAGATGCGTTAACTAATTGTCGCCACTTTGCAGGTGAGAGTGCGTCACGATGGCGACGGCCGTGCCGCATGTACCCCCGAAACAGGATCTGCCACCGCCGGGTGGCTACAAGAAGATCCCCTTTGCCCGTGTGCCGCCCAAGAGCTACTTCACAGGTGAGAATGGGAGAGAGGAATCCCTAGACCAGACCTGTATCTTATCCTCATCATTCCTTGCAGGCTTCACCATGATCGGCGCGTACGTGGCCGTCACTACCGTGGGACTGGGCATCTACTACCTGACCGCCAAGAAGGTGAAGCGCGACGAGATCGAGATGCGTTCCGCTCAGAACGTCATCTTCCCCATCTTGATAGCGGAACGCGATCGGGAATTCCTGCGCCAGCTGCGTCGCAACCGGGACGAGGAGGCCGAGCTGATGAAGAATGTGCCCGGCTGGGAGGTTGGCACCTGGTACGGTGAGCCCGTGTTCAAGACCCTGCCGGAGGATACCCTGGTCACACCCATCTTCAAGGAGTTCTATGCCCACTCGGACTGGAAGTCCTATGCCAAGCGGGCCCACCTTAAGCTCTGGTCGTAATCCGCCTCCCCCGGATGAGGCTTAGTTAATGCTTAAATCTATTCAACTATCAACTATTGTGAAAGCCCCCTATTTTTTTTGTTTGTAGACTCGCCTAAGCGCCTCTCATAAGACTCAATTACAGTGGTCAGGATTGCTGTTGAAATGGGAACCAATAACTGTGTATTCTGTGTTGTGTTGTGTGTGGAGATGGCAGTGGCTGAGGAGGTGGGGGAGGACCTAGGAAGGGGTTGCCAGATGGCAAGGCATTGGCAGTGCTCAAAAATGGCCAAAATAGCAGAGCAGCTGTGGGGGAATCCCACTTGATATGGGAACAAGGCCTTGAAAAAGGTAGAGATACTTGAAAATCAAATGTTTTCAGGATAACGAATGAGTTTAATAGGTATAAGCTTAACTGAGAACACTTAAACCCCCTGAAAAAAACATATTTAAGCCACAGAAATTCCAAGTAAAATCAAAACTATCTTTAAATATTTCTTCTTTTTTTTTGTTTTGTTTTTTTTATTGAATTTCAACATCAATTTGTCGCGCAGTAAATTGTTTTGCCAGCATTTCGTTTCGGGATTTGTGGGGTTAATTACACAATCAGCGGCGCTTTATATTAAATTAGACGTAATTTAAAAGTAAGTAATTATACATTCTATACATTTCATAGATCCATTTACTGCACTCTGCTGGCCACAATCTGAACGAAACTGAACAATATATTTATAGTTAGTTTATATATATTTAGGTAAAAAAAAAGAAACGCGTGTCCTCCCTTTGGAATTTATTTGTTGCGGGGAAAGTTACCAGAGAGGCCTCCAACTGGTTGGGCCAGCAGCTGCTGCTCGTCGCTTCCTCGTTTAAGATAGTGTAATAAGTTGTTACAGTTTAAGTGGTCCTCACTGCTCGCTAGCTCGGTCCAGCTGCTCTATTCCGCCAGATACCGGTCATAATCATAATCATAATCGTGGTGTAGGTGCTCCTCCTCCTCATCGTCTTCCACCTTTACCTCCTCCTCCTCCTCTTCGCCATTCTCCGGCTTCTGCTGCTGCTCCTCTTTCTCCTCCTCCTTGATAACAACGTAATGGACTGGTGACGGCGACGACGATTGCTGCTCCTGCTGTCGCCGCTGCCAGTGACCATCACGTTGTTGCGGCCGCCTCTACTTCATATCACGACGACGCTTGATACTGCCATCGCAGGTGGGCAGATGACGCTGCAGGAAGCCCTCGAAGACAAACTTGCGGCCGCAACGATCGCAGCTAAACTCACGCTTCTCGTCGACCTGCTGCTTGTGCTGGCGCAGGGCCTCCGCATTGGAGTACTTGTCGCGACAGGCGTCGCAGGCATAGCGACGCTTCACCTGGCCCACGTCAAAGACGACCGTAAAGTTCTGTGTACAGAAGGAGCAGTTGAACTCCTTGACGACCACCTTCTTGCCGCCATGCTGGGCGGCCAGCGCAACGGCCTCGGCCTCCAGCTTGTCCTGGTGCTTGTGCGAGTCCATGTGCGCCAGATATTTGCTCTCCTCGACGAACTTGCGATAGCAGCGGGTGCAGCGGAAGGGCTGTTCGCCGGTGTGGCGCATCATGTGCTCCTTGAGGTAGGCCACCGAATTGAAGATCTTGCTGCAAACCTTGCACTTGCGATCGTCGGCCGAGACCTCGTTGCGCTGGCGCAAGCAGGCGCGCATGTGCAGCTTCAGGGAGCCGGCGGCGCTGTAACAGTTGCCGCAATTGGGACAGTAGAAGGTCTTGTTGCGGGCATGCGGATCCTGGTCGGCATTGTGGTCGAGGGTGCCCTCAAAGACAATCGAGGCGACATCCTCATCGTCGTCATCCTCTTCGCCCTCGATTTCCTCATGCTCCACGGCCACGATCTCATCGACTTCGTGCTCCAGCTCCTCATCATCCTCGACCTCTTCGCCCTCCTCTTCGTCCTCGATCTCCTCCTCGCCATCGTCGTGGTGCAAGTTGCTGGGCACAATATGCAGAATGGTGTGGGTGCCGTCGCCCTGCTCGATGGTCTCCACCTCCTCGACGGTGCTGTTCTCCACCAGCTGCTGCAGGGTTACGGCATGCCCGTTCTCATCGATGATCACCTCCTGGGCATTGGCCAGAGCCTCGTGCTCGCGGTCGCTTAGCGTAACCACGGCGGTCTCTGTATCATCGTCCTCGCCGGTGGTGTAAGCATAGGTGTACTGTGTCTCTCCGTCGTCGTGCTCCTGGTCGTGGTCGTGGTCGGGGTCATGCTCCTGCTCATGGTCGTGGGCCTCGACCTCCTCCTCCTCCTCGACGTCGTCGGGATCGTGGTGGTGGATAATGACGGGCACATCCTCCTCTTTCACGGTCGTGTACTTGACTCGCTTGGCGTTCATTCTAGCTAGCTGGCGAGGACTCTGTGTGGAAATTCTCGTTTGTCGTTTGACGTCGGTCTTTGCGTTTTGCTTTTCTTTTTTTCTCCCGGTGACAGCCGCCGCCTCCTTGACAGCCGCCCCTCCTGCCCTTCGCCAGCTACTTGCCTGCTTACCACACTGCCTGCCTGCTGCTTCCTGCTGCTCCTCCTGGGATTCGTTTCGTTGCGGCGGTTGTATCTGCTTTTGGCGCGTACCGCGGACTCCTCTTTTTTTGCCACAATAGTCAACACTGCAATCGCCTTTCCTCGCGAGATCGGGTAGTTTCTTTTTTATAATATTTCACGTTGTGGCAACTTCGGCCAAGATGGTGGACACAGGGCTGCAATCTAGACGATATCGATAGCACCTATCGAATGAGACATTTCTCATTATTACTCGAATTAACACTCGATAAGTGCGTATATCGATAAATGTATATCGATAATGAGTGAGCAGGGTGGCAGCGCCGTCCGTCCGGGCCGCTGCGTTTGCCGCGCGCTTTTTAAATCTACGCTGAACTAAAGAAGAATTTGATGTCTTCTCATGAAATTTAATAACAAGCTTATAGTTATCCAGCTTGTTCAGTTCTTTGAAACTAAGTTTGCAAGAAATCCGTCATAGTTGAATGTTCTTAATAGTTTATATCTTGTTAGGAACGTTCTATAAAGAGGCTTATAAATGATAAGTACGATATTGAATAAAAATGAAATAAAATGGTAACTTTATATGTGTTATTATAATATTTTGAAAATGGAAAAACCAAAATTTTGTGTGTCGATAATAACAATGCTTTAATTGATTTACTAAAAATGTTATCGAACTTCGAAATCATTGTTATTTAAAGAAACTATCACTTAGAAAATTAGTTTATAGACAGCCAAGTCTAAAAAATTTTAGATTTTAGTATTTATCAATACATTAATTATTTTACTTTTTTTTTTTAATTAATTTACTTCTTATCGATAATTGTATCGAAAAGGGTGGCAACTGTACTGGTCTTGGACTGGCGCGCATTTTAAAATATTATAAGATTGTTTGCCCAAAACTTTAAAGTTAAATACAACTAAAATATGTGAAAGTTCAACAATGACACCTATTTTGTATTTGCTAGATGTTCGGATAGGTTTGTTTTGTCTCAAAATTTGTATTTCCCAGCCCCGCTTTCCATGTTATAACGGCAATGTGGCTCCGATCAATTCTTTAAAAAAATATATATAAGCAGAGCTATTGTATCTTTGTGAATACCCCTATTTGTCGCGTTATAAAGAAGAGACGTGACCTGCGGCGAAGAATAAGATGTCAGGGAAAAACCGTCGCGACTATTTTGGCCCGCTGCATGCTGCTAAGTCCACTTGTCACGTCGCCAAGCAATTTGGTGGGGTGCGATCACTAAATAGCGCCTCAGATCTAAAATTAGAGCTGCTAAATATATATATGGAAGTGCAATGCAAAATAACCTATTGTTCGCGTTTTGCCCCATCTTCATGGCACTTCGTCACTTCTTCCCCCACAATAAAAAAACAACCTTGAACCAATTATCGACGATTGACGACGATCGACGAGATGTCGGAAAAGCTAACTGACTCAGCCAATTGATGATCACTCAACGGATGCCCGCATCTGTGAATGGAAAGTTTTTCGTCGGTTTAACCCTTTTCCTCTAAAAAAAACTATGATATTTAAATTTCATTTCCAGAATATTGTTCAAAGAAAACATCAATAGTCACAAACTATATTTTTATTAATTTTATTATGAAAACACAAAGTAAACCAAGTTACCCAGAGGGTTAAGCGGCTTATGACGTACTAACTATTATCACATGAGCTTCAAGATTCCAGTCCAAAGTGAGGGAGAGTCCAGGGGTTTAGGGCCACATTACCATATTACTGTAGTTCCTATATTTACTTGTACGTACTCAAGTTCAGTTACCCATCGACTATAGTATATGCTAATCGATGACAACTTGCAGTTAACGTGGTTATCACGTTTCAGACCAGACAAATTAATGGTAATTGCATCAGAGCATGTACTTATGTATGTCTGGTTTTTTTAATTTCAATTTCAATCGAAATTCGATAATTCCATAAAAACAGGAAAAGAGAACACCAGGCATCAAGCTCTCTATCTAGAAGTGCAGTTGGACAATCTGATTAGCGAATTGCGGTAGGTTTGGATTGGATGCAATTACCAATATCGCGAAATTGTCGCGATAAAGTTGAGGGGGAAGAATTCTACAGAATTCTGCGACTCTCTGCGGGTGAGTAATGGGTTCTTATCTATGGATTAGGGTTTCGACTCGAATCTTCTGTCTTTTTATAGGATTTTAAAACTATTTCCCAGCCAATTTGTGCCCGCTTAGGATTACAAAAACAAAACGTACCCATGTCGGAGCTGATGGGGTTCTGACTTTAAGGTTCAGTGCTCAGCCATGATTTAAGGCCTAGACTTTAAAGTTAGGTTATAAATTAGTTAGTATAGATAGTTTTAGGTACATTTATCTTTAAAAAAAAAAGAAAACAATGTATAGTACGGATGTGTTTTCCTTTAAAATTACCAAATTGATTAAATGAATCGCTTCCATGCATCCCAGCTTTTAATTCAATGATTTTTGCTGCAAAATTTATTGTTTCAATTTAATTGGAAGAACGATACGATACATTGTGAATGCACAGCAAATCGGTTCTGGAAATTTCCGGAAAAATCTGCAAATTAAATTGTGAATTGTAGGAAGTTTTAGGGTGGAAGGGCTTTTTTCGGTTCTACGCGTAAGAGGTGGTCAACTGGGAGACCAGCTGTGCAAATACTGTTATATTTGCTATATCGCAATACAACTGCTCTCCAGTGCTTTAATGTTTCAAGCGTTTTTCGCTTTTTTTTGTTCCCCTTTCTCTGGATGTTGTCTCTGTTTCGTTCTCCCTCTTATCGATCAAATTCACTTGGCGCAGAGCAGAGGTTTTTTTTTTTTAGCCAATGCAACAGCTGTTTGCAGTGGCTTTTAGGGGTTTTCTGGGTGCTTCTGGGGGGTATGTGGCACAAAAGGGGTGACACGCAATCAAAAGACACTCATTCACGAGTGGAAATTTCCACTGCAATTTTTTCGTGTAATTGAAGCGGCTTCCTTTAACCCCCCATTGACCAAAGTATTTTTAAAACCGAAAATTAAAAAATTCCTGCAGGTTTTATAATTGAAAAACTCACAAAAATATTAATATATTTTTTAAATTATATATTTTTGTTATTAACATAAATCTGACATTACCAATTTGTAACTTTTAGTGTGGAAAATGAGGAAAACACAGCCATTGCAATTACACGGAAACACTTAGATTTGCCAGCGCTAATTGATCGAATCAAAATGTGATGGGGCTTGGAAGATTTTCACTTTTTGGGCACACGCCCAATTGCCAGCGCACCAGAACGACCCCCCTGGGCATGCATGGGCTTAATTGCACCACTCTCTTTCTTTCGCTCTATCTCGCTCTCTCTCTCTTTATGCGATTTTGGTTAATGCTAATGGCATGTGCATGAAATAACGGGGCACAGTGGATAAATATAGCTTTTCAGTTGACGGAACTTGAGTTGATAATTCGAAACATCTGTTGTTAATTATAGTTTAAGTATAGAAATGTTTGTGTTGATGGCAAATAATATCCTTGGTTAATTATAAGAAAATTATTTTGATTTTTATTGGAAATATCTTTTGGTTTAATTGCTTAATAGAAAGTTTTATTGAAAATTTAAATTTAATAAGTTTAAGTGTTTAATATTTAATTAAAAAGATGGTAGGTGCTGCCCACTGTGTAGCCAAAGTGACTAACTCACTCGCTCACTCACTTACTCACCTGCCTGCATTTACTTACTCTTCTCTAGGTCCCCATCCCGCTCGCACACATTGTACAGATGTAACTGCAATGGCAGCGACCGCTGCAGCAGCGACGTCGCGACGTCAGCATTCTCATTGATTTCGCTTTGTTGCCGTAAATCGTTTGCTTTATGCTGATTGTTATTGTTGCCTTTTTTGTGATTTTTGCTGTTGTTTTTTTTTTTGGGGGCAATGGCGGCGACGGGGCGACCAGAAAAAGGGGTAGAGTCGAAAAGAAGATTGCATGTCAGGTAAAACTTTTATTTTAATGGGTTTTTCCGTTTGCTTTTGCTTATAATTATAAACAGGACTCAGAAAACAAAAAAAAAAAAAAAAGCTAAAAAAACATACACTTCATTGAACGAAGATTTAAATACCCTGGAATATAAATATAGTAATGTCTGATATTTTATATATTTTTATATAACTACTAAAAATATATGGGAGTTTTTGTAGAGGTTATTTTTAGTAAATTAAAAAAAAAAACGAAAATTGAGAGCCAAAAGAGCCACTAAGTGCCCATCTGTGCTTTAATAAAATTGCTTTAGGAGAAAAAAAACTTTGAGTGATTTTGTTAAAATAGTAAAAAATCCATAGATTAATCGATAAACTGATAGAAATTTGATCAATTTATTATATATAAATATATATTTTGTAATTATCTAAAGAATATAGCAAAGAGCAGACTCGGACTGGGACACGGACCTTAGCTTGGCTTAAATAGTTGACTGCCCCAGGGTTGTATTCCAAGGATTGCGAAACACGCAATATATGGTTAGGAATAAATTAAGAGCAAGGTTCCTCTTCGTGGGAACTAAGGCTACGAACGGTTGACCACGACTGTCTCCACGGATTGCATGTCTCTGGCTCCACCAGTTCCATTCGTTCCATTAGAGGAGCCATTGGCACTCCCGTTCCTGGGGGCAGCCGGTGGTGGTGGCTCCAGCGGCGGCAAACCCACCAGTCGCTCGCTTTCCCGCCACAGCCAGTCGGCGGTGTCGGTGTTGGTGGCCCATGGCACCAGCGGAAATCGGATGCAGTCCGTGTAATAGCCGCCAGTGGTCTTGTCTAGGCTAGGATCCAAGGCCAGCTTCAGCGAGGTCTGGGCACCGGCGCGTGGCGTCTTGAAGAAGTACAGGGAGCCCGTCTGCAGGACGCTCTTCATCCAGGCGGGTCCGGAGAAGTGACGATTGAGCTCGGTCCTGACCACGCCCGGGTGGCAGCAGTTGACGGTGACGCCGGTGTCCTTGAGGATCGTCGACAGCTTGCGGGTGAACAGGATATTGGCCAGTTTGGACTGGCTGTAGGCGCCAAAGAACTTGCCGTAGCTCTTTTCGCTCATCAGATCCTCCCGGTTGATGCGGCCAAAGAGATGGGCCGCCGAGCTGACCACCACGATGCGGCTGGGTGCGCTCTGCTTGAGCCGATCCAGCAGCAGGTTCGTGAGCAGAAAGTGACCCAAATGGTTGACGCCTAGCTGCTGCTCGTAGCCGTCGGCGGTGAGGGTCCGGGGACAGGCCATCACCCCGGCATTGTTGATCAACAGGTCCAGCTTGGTCTCCTCCGCCTTGAAGCGCTCCACAAAGTTCCGCACCGACTGCAGGGATCCCAGGTCCAGGGTGCGATTGAACAGCTGTTGATTGTGACTGCGATCCATGATCTCCAGGCGGGCGGCCTCACAGCGCCCGGGATCGCGGCAGGCCATGTAGATGCGGGCCCCACGCTTGGCCAACTCCAGGACGGTCTCCTTGCCGATGCCCGTGTTGCAGCCGGTGACGATTACCACCTTGCCATCAATCCTATTGGCCTTGCGGTAGACGGGGCCCTGGATGCACTTGCGCAGCAGCCACATGATGGCCGCGGTGCAGATTACAATCAGGAGGAGTAGGACTACCCAGGCCCAGAAGCCGTGGAAGCAGAGGGTCTTCTCGCTTGCCTCGCCGCTGGGATCAAAGCCGGCCGGAAAGACTGCGAATCCTACTGGTGGTGGTGCTCCTGCTCCTGCTTCTGGCCGCGTGACAGCCTCCGACATAGCTGGGAAAAACGATCAGGCACGGTTTCTCTCTGGGATTTGCGACGCTTTTCTTTCGGAGCTTCTGAGATTCTGCAGAAAAGGGAGAGCGAAACGAAAGAAAGTCCGTTGGTGGTTAACTTGGCCCAGAAAGGGGGGAGGGTAATGGGAACGAGTACGAACTACTATTACCCAAGGGGTAAGGGGCTCCAATGACCCCGAAATCTTGAGCTTGCACCTGACCAACTGGTTTTTAACTTGACTTATTATCTGGTAAATGCATCGAACCTCCAAGTGCAATTATATTCCATGTGGCTTTGATTGGACTTTGAGTGGTTGAGACGGGGGCTTACAGTACAAAGTTCAAGCACTACATTCAAGGTTTAGACTCTAGAGAGTCTTAGATACTTGGTTCTATATAGTTTTCTAACTTTTTTATTCCTTTAAAGACAAGATTTAAAAGGGTTTCTTTACTTTGAAGCAGTGGTGCCCAGGCAATACATTGATATGTTAACATTAACATACTGTCCGCGTGCCGGTAGAGGCTGGACAGAGAAGTTTTCTGACTAGGGTTACTTCTTAAATTTCAACAAAACTAAGGTTTTGAATAAATTATTAAGGACACATTAACAATTCCTGTTAATTTTCTATTAAATCAAATATTTTGCATTAACCAATACGATAATCGATTTCTAAATCTGCAATCTTTATCGATTTTAATTGATCGAAAATGCCTTAAAGTCGGTCATAAGAACTTTCACTGTTGTTGGTAATGAAAATTAACACCTGTTCCTTATAGAGCGCCTGGCCAAAACCTTGTATATGGCAAAACACCATAGTATTTGGTCAATTTGAATAATTTAATTAAACAATTAAGCAGATGTCCCATTTCTCGGCGTTCGGCTGACAATTTCTACATTCTTTGAGCGTGAATTACCCAACTTTCTTTTATACGACGAGTGACTGACGGTTCCCTCCCCAAAAAAACGTACTACCACTAAAGTGGCGGTGGCGACTTACCAATCCGAGTTGTGGCCTTTATATCGCTCTGCAAACAATGCTGGGAACTGATGCTCCGCTTAAAGTCAGGTGCCGATTTCGCACATTTCCAGCGGGGGGAGGAGGGATTTGCTCGATCAGTTAGTAGGATAGTACTTGGTGTTACTCGGGTACTTGGTAACTGGGTCAGTAGTCGGTGGTGCCGCGTGTCCAAGCCACTCGCGCGATCTTGGCCAACTGACTGGCGGCGAGTCCACGCCTGACTTGGAGCCGCTCCAACGCCGCTCCGTGTTAACGCGTCAAAAATAACCTGAAAAAAATGATTTCAAAGCGTCTGTTATTAACATGACGCTCCGCTGCTGCCGCTGTTGCTGTTGCTGTTGCTGTTGCTGTCGCTATCACTGCTGTTGCATGTGCGCTAGGGTGGACCTTGTCGCCTGGCAATTACCTTATTGCTTGATATAAGTTATGTTTTTTACTGAAATCGAAATAATATTTTTATAATTTGTAACTTTAGCAAAAATTCAATTTTAAAGAAACGTTGATAAGCGTCTGTTCTGTTTCAAGTTAAAAATCAGAATGAATATTTATTCAAATATGTAGTTCTTCTTTTCATAGATAATCTAAAAATACATACTTTATATGTACTTATGAAACATACATATTTACTATATAGTTCTTATCTTCTACTTAGGCTTCTTTATAGCAATCATCATACACTTATGTACAATAATATAGAACAAAGAAATTATTTGATTTTCGTTTAATATTCTTGTTTCTCTTTCTCAAAGATTTAATTTGAAAAATAGTTTATAAACAATAATATTTTCCTTCAAATATCTACATACTTAGAATATAATCATTGTAAAATAAATTATAAAATAGTGTTCTTATTTAAGCTGCATCTGTACTTAAATATCTCCTTTTTCCGTGCTCAATAATGTATGCTAGTTCAATCAATTTTGACCTCTGCAAACTGATAACACATTTTAACATAGCTCGAGCTCAATTCAAAATTGTTGTACTACCCAAGTAAGTTTAGACTTTTCCTTTATTTATATTGTAACGATTTTAGTTTTATGTTATTTTTTTGTGATTTAAGGTTTAATTTAAAAGTGACAATTTTGATCAAAATTTGAATTGGCTAACGTATACGTAATTTGACGTATACTTAATTTGGCATAAAAACTAAAAAAAATTATAAAAATTAAAAATTTGAAAAAATTAACTAAAATAAAATATAATTAAATCGATTTTGGGTCCGCCTGCAGAGAAGGTCCACTCTAGCGCTTAAAAAGCCTTTTCTCAGCCGGCCGCGACGGCGTCTCTGCTGCTGTTGGCTTACCAAAGAAGAAGAGCAACTTACCGCCGTCGCTTGGCTTCAATTTCGTTTCTTACCAATTTGCCTTTCGCCTTTCGTCGCTGCTCTTTTTTGTGTCCAACTTTCACTGGAAACGCTTGTATTTTTATTTATTTCTTTTCCCTTTTTTGTTGCCGCCGCCTGTCTTGTCTCTCGGCTCGTTTGTTTTGCTCACTCGTTCTTCCAAGCCTAAGCTCGCTTCGCTGCCTTCTGCGGTGGCCTCTCACCCTCCCTGCCCCGCCTTTGGCATTCCAATAAAACAGAAAGAGAAATACGGGAGGCCATGTGGGGATCAGACTGAGATCACTGACCCCAACCAAGGCCAAGAGACTTTGTAATCACTCATTTTTCACCTGCCACTTAAGCCTGCACTCTGACACTTACATTAGGTAAACAACAGAAGTTGCAATGAAAAACAGCGTCTGTGGGAAATTCCCTTGAAAGAACAAAAAAAAATCAATAAGCGGCGTTAATCGAAGGCAGGACCTGCCGGAGTTGAATGTCCTTGACACAGGCCAAAAGCCAAGATGCAGGGGTCACAGGACTACAACCGGCTTACTTTTCCTCCTTATTCCTTTCATCAGGCTACGTGCCGCTTCACACGTTTAAAATTGGGCAAAAAGAGAGAGAGAAAAGAAGAGAGCCAACGTGGGGTGGAAAGGAGAGCGATGAGAGAGCAGGAAGGAGAGGAGTCATAGACGTGGAGAAGGTTCTCCTATAAAAACAGGTCGAAAATTTATCAAAGGGAAAACTTATTCTTAAAACTATTATTATTTTTAGTTTTCAAAGGGAACAAATATTACATCTTATTAAATGTGATGATTTTATGACTTTTTTAGTCCATAAAATAAATTAATTTAGTATATATACAAAAAAAAAAATCAAGAACTTTCCATTACTTTTTAAGTTGTTCTTTTTAAAGGGGTGTGTGTGGTCCTCCCTTACCGTTAACCCACTACGCTACTACGCTTATGATGGGAGAGTCAAAAGAGCACGTGAGAGTTACTAGGAGAGCACGGGAAAGAGAGCGCCACTTTGACTAGGTCAGGATAACGCCGCCTTTCGTTGCCCTTCTTCTGTCCATCTCATTCTCCGGCCTTTCGGCGCATTGTTTAATCGATGAGCAGAGCAAACGCTGCGCTGCCACACTCCCCTTTCTTTGCCCTTAGCGCAATCCTGGCTCTCTCTCTTTGTCTCGCATCTCTTTCCGGCGAATTTTTTGGGAATTTTCCACTGAGTTTTTGGGCTCGCGGGCGACGGGCGGCTACTCAGAAATGTTCGATTGAGGACATTAATTCAATTCCTGATTGAGCGAAGCACTCGTTTATTTCAATGAGCTCAGCAAGAAATCGGATAACGAGGGGCGCGTGACAGTGGAGTCTCAAATTATAATAATGGGAATTAAAATCAATGGAAATTATGGCCCAAAGTGGAATAGCTTCTAGGGAAAAAGAGAATTTTGTAATGAATCTTAGCAATCTGGCAAACCCTTATAATTTCATTACTTTAGGGCTTAATTATATAATATGTAAATAATATTATTCCAGAACCTACTGTAGCCCCTGTGTGCCCCACTGGCTGCTACTTTTGTCCTCGCTGCCGCGCACATCCTTGCGCTTATCCTCGTTGTCCGCACTTAAGTGAGCTTATCTCGTTTTCCACTTTCCGTTCGCCGGTCGCTAATTCTCGCGCAGGACGTGACCTGGCATCATGGTTAAGGCGAGTCCTCCTCCGCCTCCTCCTCCCTTCCTTAATGCCCGATTTATCGCGGTGACGTCAATGGACAGACTTTCGGGGTTGGGGTTATGCAACTCACCTTGATCTTGGGAGCTAAACAACAGATCGCGGGTAAACACTTTGGGCTGCCAAAAAACAAAACACGCGGAACACGTAAACAAAGTCTCTAAGACAAAAAAAAACATTTAAAAAGTTCAAAATCGGAGCAATAAATTTATAAGTCAGAGCAAAAATCGAATAAAGTTGGAAGAAAGCTTAGAAATGATGAATTATAAACTTTTCTAACTCAAAAATATTCGAAATTCATTTAAAACCTCACAATGAATAATCATTCAAGTTCAGAACTTCAATGATTGTGTGGAGAACGTAAACATTAGATAATTACCAAAACTGACCAACCGCAAAATATCGAATTAATCACAATAACAAACATCGACTTGGCTTGGCGTCGTCATTGTGTCGCATCCATAAGAGGATCGAACTGGAAATTGTTCAGCAATTGAATGCGGCACGCGCAAAGCACGAAAACACGAAAGCACAAAGCACAAAAGCAGGGGAGCAGCAAGGGGTTAATTCCAATGAAAAACCTGTTGCCTCGCATAAGCATAAAAAACACAATGGTTCTTCGTTTCTACCTCCCACCCCCCCAGAAGCCCCAGCTTCGAGTGATTCGTAAATTAGCAAAATAGAAAAAATAAAAAAAAGCAAAAACAGAACCAGTGAGAACCAAACAAAAGCAATAACAATAAAAGCAAAAGGGCCAGAGACAAATACGCGATAAGTATACACACAAGGAGAACAGAAACAACTCGAAGATGGGAAGCGAATCTTCCGAAGAATTCGTTAATATATTGAATATTTTGAATTTATATTCGAGATAGATAGAAAAGATACCTTTAAAACTGAGAGATTAATTAGCAAAAGAAACCATTTTTGACGGACAAACGGACAAAACGTGCTTTCTGATAAAAATAATAATACCCTCAAGAAGGGTACTATAAGAACTAAAGAAGAATTACCAACAACTTAAAACAATAGCACTAAAAGCACTACAAGGACCATGTTAAGAACAAAAAACAAAAACGAAAAGTGAATGCAACAGAGCAAAAAATAGCAAAAGAGGCTTTTGATAAAAGCAAAGCAACAAATAAAATAGACATTTTAAATATAAGCACATGTAGGCAGTGTCAAGGTCTTGCCATAGAATAATTAAAAAACCCATAATATTTAATAACAAATACGAAAATAAACAAACTATAGCTGGCTTTTCAAAAATATATCCCATGACCAGCTCAATGTGCTGCTATTGTTGTTTTGACGATGTGTCAAGTGACCTGTTTATGCTGACAACGCGAAATAAAAGTGGGAAATGGAAAATGGAAAACGCAAAACAGGGGGCGGGGGGGCTATGGCATTGCCGGTGGCGTCTTGTACAATTGGCATTGGCAGAAGAAGGAATTGCACAACCACAAAGCCCCGCACAATTTGTGATATAACCGATGACAGCGCCATGTGGGGGGAGATAGCATCGCATTACTTTTCCAGGGAATCAGAGACCAACTGACTAATTGTATTATGACTTATGATTGCCTGTGAAATATAATCTAGGAAAGATAATAGGGAATTATTTATCTAAAAATATAAAGAAAAAACCCAGTTCTGCTTGTAATCTCTCGAAGGAAGTACTGTAAATCATGGTAGCCGACATTTATGAATGCATAAAATAACATTTGTTGCCTATCTGCGATATTACGACCTGATATCTTTCCGGCTCAACTGCGTAGCCCGCTTTTACGGCCCATCCATGTGAACTTGAAAATCTGCCGCATCGCCATCACAGGCGGCACAGGCGGCGGAACCGCCTCGAACTGGTTACCGAAAGCCCACCCAGAATATATACAGAAAAATCAAAAATATATATCACAGATAAGAGGGGAACTGACTCTGCAAAAAGTCTGGAGAGTATGGGGGATAAACAAACAAGAAAAACAAAAGCAGAGATAGCGGGAAAAACAACGTAAGTAGTCTCATTGATTTCGTAATCAAAAGAGAGATGATGATGTTGCGGCAAAATATGGTATTATTTTTAATATCTAGTCTTTTAAGAAGAAGAATTACTTGGGTATAAATATAGAATAAGATGTTTTTTTTTAATGCATTTCACTTTAAAATAAATTATCTAGTTTCTAGAATAGTCTAGCCTATTTTTTATAAAGTCTTCTTTACAAAACGAACTCAAACCTTATTTTCTTTTATAAAGTTATCTTTAACTTCTCTCTAGAAAAGGTTTAAATATTTTTTACTACATTATAAAATATATATTTTTGATTCAATTAAAAATATCCTAGTATGCACTTTGTGGAATACAACTTTTGCCCTTTGATTGGTTCCTTAATTGAATTCGAATCGCCTGCAAAAACTTTTCATAACATTTTCATGCAAGCATCTACCTACGTAGCGCAGTGGTCGGAATTTTATGTGTGTTTGCCCCCCACCGCCCACAACCCCGCCCCCTTACAGCAATATGACACATGCCAAATTGTTTCAGGCAATTCAATTCGTTGCTGCCGCTACCGATGCTGCTGCGTCCAAAGGTCAAGGTTGCTGCGGCCCTGCCCGTGTGCCCTATATGAGGGTTAAGGTATAGGGGAATTGTTGTGAGACTTGTAATAATAAAATAAAATAAAAAACAATAATAAAAAATATATCAAATACTAAAAACCAGAACATGTATCAATTTCAAACTGTTATTAAACGAAATTGAAATTAAAAAAATTTATAAATAGATATTAATATGAGTTTCCGCTTCCTTTTCTTGCAGTGTGTAGATATTGGAAAGATCACTGTACCTTGGACCGTTAGTCGATCTCGTTTATTGTTGCCTCTTCTCATTGATTTTCTTCACCCTTTTTGTCTCTGCTCTTCATCATCTGCTTCCGCATACCTCGCGGCCAGCGTAGTGTAATGTGCGAGCGAGACAGGCGGGGAACCGTGGGTGAGAGTGGGTCTAATTGCGGCAGAATTCGGTGGCCTTTCCCTCTCTCCCACCCACTCCTCCTCCGCCACAAAACGCATTTTCTGCGCACTTGGCTGCAGTTTCAATTTCGCTCTCTCTCTTCGCCCTCTGTCACTCCCACTGCTGATGCTGACATTTAAAATGCATTCGCGTGCAAATAAAATTACAGAGTTTTTTGATTTTCGTTTCGCATATACGTTTTTGTTACTATTTATTTAGTTTCTTGTGTTTCGTTTTGCCTGTGTATGTTTGTGTAATTACAAAAATTACTAACTAAGAACAAAAAAATTGTAAAACTAAAAAAAAAAGAGAAAATATAACTCATGACGAACCGTTTTTTTGTTGCTTAAAAGTAGCTGTCTAGGTACAATTTGTTGTATATATATTTTAGTACTTGTATATATATTATATGTTTTATTACGATATAACCATTAAGTCTGTTTTCAGCTGCTTCGTTAATTTTTTTATTTATTTTTCTTTTTGTTCGCATTGCTTAAAAAGTATATTGTCAATTGCACTTTTGTAATTATGCAATTACAGGTGTAAAAATAAACACAAAATTAAGTGATATATAAATTCCTTGGTTCCCTTTTTATTTTTAGTTTTGTTATTTTCTTAATTGTTTTTGTGGTCTTTGTTATACAATGCAATTTGGCAGTTGCAGTTGCAAATTTGTCGGGTAAATTTCAGAAAAAAAAATGTTTACAAAAAATGTTTGTTTTCTTTTATTTTGGTTCTATATGTTCTATATGTTTGAAAGCCGTGGCATACATACAATATAATTAATATAATTATACAATGAGGGGTTAACTGTAAATTGTATTCATAAGGGTTAATATATTTAAATAGTTTGCATATGTACACCGAATTTTATATATTATATAATATGTATTTTATGTTCAAAGAAATCATTGCCACTAACAACAACTCGTCACGCCAAGAACTTCCTTCAAAGTAAAGCGGCTTAAGTTAAGTTTCCACGACCCTTTATTAACCATACCCCCTAGGCTGCGCCCCTGCTTTCCTCTCCTTTCCTTTCCTTTCTCTTCACTTACGCGCTCTTTCTCCCAGTCTCTCCTCTCTCTCTTTCTCTTTCTTTAGCGACCTAGTTTGTAATTAGGCAGCTCTGCTGCCTTTCAACTCTATCCCGCTCACACTGCTTTATCCTGGCGACGAGGTGCAGCGTCGCAGTCGCATCTTTAACCGGCTGCTGGCACTGCCAATGCTGCTGCTGCGTCGACGCCGACCACTGCTGCTGCCGGTGAGTTGTTCCATTGAGCAGTTGTCCCCCTCTGCCGAGGCCTCTGCTTCGTCCTCTGCCGCTGCTGCTGCGCTGCTGTTTGGAGCCAGGAGTTTGCAGTAACGCCGAAAGCGTCGCCCCAGCCGACTGACCATGCCTGCTCTGCCGGCATGCTGGTCTTCTGTCTCCTTTTCGCCCAGGAATTTCGCCGCCTCTCGTCCCCTTTCGTGGCTAGAAGATCTAGCTGGTTCCTTTTCGCATGACGATGATCTCCTTGCCGCTGTCGACTTCTCTTCTGTCTCTCTGGAAGAACTAGCGGCATCACGTCTCTCTCCCGACTCGTTGTTGTTGTTGTTGTTGCTGCTGCTGCAGCTGTGGAGGAGTGCAACGCTGCTGCTACTGGCATGGTTGTTGTTGTCGTAGTTGTTGTTGTTGCTGTTGCTGTTGTGATTGCTGCCGCAGTGATAGCGCTGCCCTCAGGACCGTTTACCGCTGTCCTTGCGAAACGATTTGCGCAGCTTATCGACGAGTCGCAAATGGAATTTTGTATAATCATTGGAGGACTCCTGCTGCTGTTGCTGTTGCTGCTGCTGCTGCTGTCGCTGTTGCTGGCTTTGGGCGGCCGCTTGGCGTTCGAGCGCGGAGGCTGTGTTTGAGCGGCTGGGCGGACTGGAGCGCGTGGGCGACACAATTTGCTGCATGGAGCCGTGGGAGCTGCGCGATGCGTTGCGCGGAAATGCGCGTGAGCTGTGGCATCGCTGCATCTGCATTCTGTGGGCGTTTGACCCGCCCAGTTGACCGTGCGATGGTGACGTGGCAAAACTCTCCGATTTGCATTCTGATACCTTGCGGCGACGATTCTGCTGCTGCTGCGTTGGCGGCTGCGACGGCGTACCGAGAGCGGTGGCCAGCGCTGTGGTACCGTTACTACTCGCATTCGAACACTCCGATGTTTTGCGGGAGCGCGTGTCCTTGTAGATGTCATAGTTGTTCTTCATAACGGGCATCATGAACGCCATCTCGATCACTTTTTGGTTTTCTTTCCTTTTTCTATCCCTTGATCCTTTTCTCTCTCTACTTCTTCCTCACCGTTTGTCGAATGGGAAACACAAAACAAAAATAAAGAAACTCGAATGTTTTTCGTATTTTCCGTTTTGCCGCCTTGCGTGTTTGCCTTTGCCACTGCTCTCGTTTCGTTTTCTGTTTTGTTCTTCTTTTTATTTCTTTACTTTCTTTCGCTGCGCGCACCTTTACCGTTCGATGGCTCTGTTCGGTTTGACACCGTCTCGCTTGCGCCGCCTCTACTTATACGCTAGCCGGCGGGCGGGAGAGTGCACAGAGAGAAAAACAAGGGGCTTTACTCATTTTTAAATTAGTATTCAATTCAGTCTTCAAAGCAAGTAAAAATATGATACGTACAAAAAATCACTCATACGCACTGTTGGTTTTTCCAAAACATTTGATTTCGGAATGTCGTAAATTTATTTAAATCTTTTATTTAAAATAAGATTATTTGTAAAAAATAAAATCGAATTTTAATTTCGCTAAATAAAACTCAAGCTGGCATACGTGTCGTATGCGCAATTTGTAAGTAAACTTCGAAAACACTGACCATGGCCGAAAATATAAAATTAAATATTGTAACAAATTTGCTGAAAATATTAAAATGGGTTTAATAACTCTTAATTTCTAAATATTTGTAAGCATACAAATTTCTATATAGGAATTTATCAACATTTTATTACAAATAGCAGTTATTATTATTTAATCAATGTTTATTTATTTATTAAATTATGGATTTATCGTCCCTGAGAGTTTTTATATTTTAAATTACTACCAAATTTCTCTCTGTATACGGGGGTTGGGAGCGTCGCTCTCACGCTCTTCCTCCCATTAAAGAGAGCGCGCCGTCGCAGTAAGAGAGCACGTGGGTGTATTGGTGTTTGCTCTCAGTGCAGCACGTTTACACGAGACGTTTGAACGCGAACAGCCCATAAATAAATTAACGTATACCGCTCAGTTTACATCATATTTAAAGAAATATTTGCTATTTTTACTCTCTCTGGCTTCTAAATGGGCTCGGTATATATAAAAAGGGAGTTACTAGACCATGTTTTCTTTTTAAAAGTATTTTTCTTATTTATTGTAATAACTTGTTCGCAAATTGTAAGCCTGCATGACTAAATCATAGGTCTGATTCAATAGCTTTTAATTATGATATCATCCACAGCTGAGAAACAGATTGTAAAAAGAGAAATAAAATTACAAATCAAAAATTTAATTGGAGCAAAGAGTCAAAAGTGCACAGAAAAAACAAAAAGCTTGTATAATATTTTGTTATTTAGAAATAATTTTTAGTATTTTATAAGTCTCAGAAAATCGGTATATGAGTCCTAAGTGCCACAGACATCCTTGTTGATTCAAAATCCCTTGAAAGAGAGTCCAAAAGTATGCTACAAAATGTGAACGTTCCCTTTAACACCCTTTACAAGCTTTTGTAGCATACTTTTGGACACCTTTATTCACAGCAATTTCTGTGGCACCCCTGTTTTATGATTTTAAAATTCGATTTTTTTTTTAACTATTAAAAATTATTAATTTTAAAATTTTAGAAAAGCACGCCGCTTACCCAGTGTTATTCGTGGTAGTTCGTCAGCGCTTGACGTCGTTGTCGTCGGTGTTATCTCTGAAATATCACAAATATCGACGGCTCTCTGGCTAAGCCCTATATGCCGATGCATGCTATATGGCCTGGTAATCATGATCGATGGGCAACGGTGGGGCTCTGGCTAGGCCCGGGATTACGCTGAGAGTCCACCAAGGAAGTCGCATGCAAATTGCTAAGCCCCCGAATTGTGGGCTCCCAAGACATACACAGTTGTTGGTTTTTGTTTTTGTTTAAATATGTTTTTCTTTTTGTTTTGTCACTTTAATGAATAGTTTTCAATTAATGTTCTGTCTGCTTCACCATCGTCATGAAATCGTTAAATAATGAAAGTGCATATAATATATATATATCTATTAATTTATTAGCTTTTTGTTTTGTTTTTCTTGCTTTACTTATCGCCCGGAATTCATAAATTTCGTTAACAATTTGTTGTCATATTTCTTCTTTAATATTCTGCTTTTCTAAGCTTTTAACTCTTCGGTCTTCTTTATTTTTCTGTCTTTTAATGTAAATGCATTTTTCAACAACAATTTTTCGTGGTTTCTTCTAAGTTTATATATAATATATGTTTATATAAAAAAAAGTATTCGAAAACGAAGAGAACTAGATTTTTGGTAAGTGAAAAGGCTGAAGTTATATGAATATTTGCTGGAAATTATTGTACAATTTTTTAAGATCTTCGCATATATCGTATATCAATATATATGTATATATATTGTTTTGAGTGTGCATTTTGTGCTTCAACACTTTTTTGCTAGCATTAAAAAAAAAATGTCACAAAAAGAATACAAAAATGGTTTTCTTGCTGACTTTCACTTTTTTTTATAATTTATATTTTTGGGGTTTTATTTGATGCATTTTTGTATAATTTACCTATATGTATATGTAAGTTCTCTCCTTAACTTGCATTTAAAATTAATTTAATGTTTATTATTTGCTTAAGTTTTTTGCTTCAATTCAATGAATGTCCGTTGTCCGCTAAGTTTCAATTCGAGATTTATTTTTTAGGAATTTCAAAGACTAGCTAAGGGGGTTGCTTGATGCAGTGAGGAGAGATCTAGGTTTAGGTAACAAAAACATATATACTTCTCAAATGGTGTGTGTGAGTGGTGTGTGTGCTGGCAGTTTGTTGGCTATATTAATAATATTTTTTCTTACAAAATCCCTTAAAAACAAGAAAAAAATAATTAAGTAAAAAGAAGAATCTATCGAATACTGGGTGATCTAATTAAGACTTATTTATGTACAAACTCTGGCTAAAAACTAACTAACTAACGCTTCAACTGAACTATAAAGTCTACAGGAATCAGGCTACGATTACAACTCGTTTAAAAATATTAACAGGGATGCCACAGAATTCGCTTATAAATTTTAAAATAATTAAAAATTTAGCCAAAAAGTATGCCATGGAATTTAAAGCATGCTTTTTGAGGCTTACAGACACATTTCTATGACATTCCTGAATACATAGCTACTAGCTACACACACTTAGGGGGTGGTGGGGGATTTTTCTGAGCTAGTTTAACAAAAACTACACACGCACAACAAATACACACGCACACACCGAGAGACTTACAGCCTAGAGTCCGACCGGATCTACATATCTGAGATCACATTATTATTAGTTTAAATTGCCAGCGAAAGGTTTCGAAAGTTTCTAGGGAAAACGATCAGGATTGCTATATAGTGTGTGTCGAGTGGTTTTCCATTTGGTAATCGTAATTGTTGCTATCAAAAAAATTACACCTAACCATGTACATTCATGAGCTATATGGTATCGAGTATCGTATGCATATTTATCGTTATCGTTAGCGTTAATCGTTAATCGTTAATCGTTATCGTTACCGTTATCGTATGTTTATGTAATCAGTATAGAGAGTTTAACTAATCGAGTCGAAAGTGTACACGACGACGCATCATTGTCCCAGCGCTTCCGCTTCCGCTTTCGCTTTCGCTTTCGATTGCACTTCCGCTTCCGCACGTTTAACAACCACTCGGCTTGAGGTACATTAAGGATATTGGGCCAGGAAGGAGGGCCCTTAGCTTAGTGACGCCACTTACATATTTAGAGATAGGTTTCTTTTGGAGATCTGGAGATCATCGTAGGCTTACTTTCTATCGGGGAATTTGCGATTGCGAGGACTCGAGCCGGTGTCGCGGCGGGGGAACTCATCGTGCTGGTGGAAAAAATAGAGGAAATAACAGATATTATTAGTTATATATATTAATATATTCTTTAAGATTATATTTCCCAAGCAAACATTTCCTTTTGATAGAAGGTAGTTCCAGAAACGTCTTTGTTTCCATAAAAGCACCAATTTGGATGCCTAAAAGCAGGCAACACATTTTTATTTTAATCTTAAGAAAGCTAATTCCTACTTCTAGGGGCTTTGAATATTGTCTTAACTACTTTTACTTCAGTTTTGATGGAAGGCTTTTCCAGAAACCACTTTCTTTCTTTTAAAAAACTCAAATTTTTGTGTCTAAAAGCAGGCAATACATTTTTTCAATGTCAAGAATGATACAACCTACTTTAAGACACTTTTGACTTTGTTTTAATATAATTTCAATGCTTCTTAAATACTTTTACTTTAGTTTCGATGGAAGCCTGTTCCAGACACCACTTTGTTTTTATAAAATCTCAAATTTTAATGCCTAAAAGCAGGCAATATATTTTGTTAATATCAAGCCAAGGCTACAGTCTACTTTAATAAACTTTTAATATGTCTTAAAATATTTTCTATGCTTTTTAAATACTTTTATTTCAGTTTAAACAGAAAAATGTTCAGGAAACCACTTTCAATTATGTAAAAACACCAATTTTGATGCCTAAAAGCAGGCAGTATATTTTTTTGCAATTTTAGAAAAGCTACTGGCAACGTTAAGGTTATTTGAATATTATTTTAACATATTGTCTGTGCTTCTGAAATACTTTTACTTAAGCTTCATGGAAAAGCTGTTCCAAATGAAAACACCAATTATAAAGCCTCAAAGCAGGCAATAGATTTTTTAATTTTAAGAAAGCCTACTTTTTATATTTTTCAAAAATATATTCGAAGGTTTCTTTGGGATTTTCAGGATCAGAAATAGACCGAAACTCACCCTGGAAATAACGCCGCCCTTGTTGTTGCCGCTGTGACGCACCATCTGATCCTCATCGCCATAGATCCTAGAGAATATTACGAAATATTATATGAAAATTAAGATATACTCCTAGGACCACTCACCGTCCATCCGCGTGAGTGTGGGCTTCCGGCTCGAGCAGTGGCAACATGTCCTCGCCATGCTGCAGCAGCTCCACCGAGGCCAGGGACTCGCTGCCCGTACCAGTGCCAGTGCCCGTGCTCGGACCCGTCTCAGTGCCCGTGCCCGTGCTGGTATCCCCTGCGCCGGACTCCACGCGCTCCGCCTCGTGGCACTCGCACTGGCAGTCCTCCGGCTTGACGTAGTTGTAGTGCAGCTTGTCGCCACCATCGGAGGTGGTCTTGCTCTGGCTCTGATGCTGGTTCTGGCTCTGGTTCTGGCCATGATGATGATGGTGATGATGGTGACCGGAGCCGGAACGGTGATGGCTGCCGCCGCAGGCGGATGAGGAACTGGTGGTGGCCGCCATGGCGGTGACGACAGCGCCGCCGCTGCTGGGCAGCGTCTCCTTGGGCAGTGTGGTGATCCGCTTGGCCGGCTTCCTCTTTTCGGGGATGTTCTCAAAATCGATCCAATGGCCGGAGAGCTTGCGTTGGGTGGAGGCCTTAGGCTTGGGCTCCTCCAGGGTCGCCGAGGAGGAGGAGGGTGGGCCAGGAGGCGGTTGGGTCTGAGCTGGTGGCGTCACCACTGGAGGCAGGAGCTGCTTGGAGGAGTCCTTGCGCTCTAGATTGTTGTTGGCACGCAGTCCCTCCTCGGCAAACTCGAACCAGGACTTGCCACTGGCATTGGACACGCGACGCGGTGACTTGGAGCTCTGGATGCGCTCCTTGCCGACGGACTCCTTGCGCGGCAGACTAATCCTAAGCTTCTCGCCGCGCACGGGGGCGACTCCACCGGCTGCTACTCCTCCATTTCCCAAGCCCGCAGTGGCTCCTTCTAGCTCCAGGTGACCCACCGTAGTCGTGGTCACAGCCACCTCCTGCGGCACCATAATCCCCGTGCAATACTCCTCCAAATGCGAAGGATTCAGCGGTGTGGTGGACCTCGGCCTGTCCACCGGGCACGTCTTCAGCTCCATATTGGCCCGCTCTCGCATGGGTATCAGGGGAACGCCCTGAGCCCGCTCCTCGGGCAGCGTGGTGGGTATGTAGGGCAGCTCGTCGTCAAAGGATTCCTGCGACACCAGCCCAGTGCTCTCGTGCTCCTCGATGACGCACACATTGCGTGGAAAGTTGTGGTGATGCCGCTTGCTGCCAGGCGCCAACTCCCCGCCAGCGGGCACAGCCGTGGTCACCGACGAGCTGGCCGCCATATCGGAGTCTCTTTCACTCTCCGACGACTCCACCGGCTCGTGTTCATCCGTGGATTGGGAGTGGCGTCGTTCGGCAGGCGGTGAGATCAACATGGGATCTGGCGCTGGAGTTGGAGTTGCATTCCCTGTGGGTGTGGGTGTACCGGGGGTCAAGGGATCATTGTAGCCGCTGGTGGTGGGTGCATCCCGGTAGGAGGAGGTGGGAGGCGGAGCCTCAACTGGCGGAGGAGGCGCCACGGTAGCTGTGGGTGTTGTGGTTTTGGAAGTCGGGGAAGGCTTGCTGGGCGTGGTGGGTGTCACTGTCCCAGAACTATAGCTCGGGGTTTCACCTGCATGTCGAAGATAAACTGTAAATATTTCTGGGATTTCTAGACTCTACTTACGCCTGGATCCCTCTGGCACGCTCTGGCGCTTGGGCTTGCGAGGGATGCCACCAACTCCCGGGGAACTGCTATCCCCATCTGGCAGATTCTCATGAAGCTTGCGGCGCACATCAAAGTTCTCCAAGTAGCGAGAGTGACGAAGATCTGCGGGTGGGGCTGCCTCATCCTCGGAGCTGGGACGCGACTTGTGCTTGGCGCGCATCACCACGGAGCTGGCTGCTTGCTGAGGCTGCTCCTCCTCGGAGCTGGAGATGGCCGTAACCCCCCTAGGTGGCGGAGGTGGCGGCACCACCTGACCGGACTCCAATCGCCTTATGACCGTGCCCTGCCGCTGAAGACCATCTGTGGTTGTGGAGGCCGCAGGAGTACTGCCTCCGGAGTGCTCCACCTGCTCGGACAGCTGGCTGGACTGGCTCTCCGTCTTGGAGATCGAGAACTGCGTGGAGAAGAGCTGCTCCTGGCTGCCCGAGCCGAGGCGTGTGGCAAAGAGCAGCCTTCGTCGCTCCTTGGCGGCGGCCGTCTCCAAATCCTGCTGCGGAGCATTCACCGTGGCCACCGTGTGGACCAACCTCGGTTCACAGGCACTCTGGGTGCTCTCCACGGAGGGCAGACGCTGCATCTCCGCCTGGTCGCGCTGCTGCTGCTGGGCCAGATTCGAGGCCCGAGCACTGACCACCGAACTGGCCGTCGTTGTGGTGTCCTGCGAGCCCTCCTCCTGCGAGCTGCTGTGCTGCTGAACCTCCAGACTCCACGAGGCCTGGACCTGCTGGATTTGCTGGAGTTCTCCAGGCCCCAGGCCTGGAGGATCCTCCTGACTGGGCAGCGATTGAATGGCATCCAAATCCGGCCGCTGAGCCACCTTGGTTCTCTGGGCCACCGGCCTTAGGGCAGCTGCTGCCGCTGCCAGCTGGATGGTCGTGATCTGGGTGCCTTGGCTGCCAGCTCCTGCTAGCACATCCCTCTGAGTGCTGGACACAGCTCGGTGGCTCGGCAGCGGCGAGGGATCCATGCTGGCCTGGGCGGCATGGGCCAGCTGCTGGATGCCCTGCAGCAGGGATCGGGCCTCTCGTTCGTCTGGAGGCGTGTGGAGAGGTATATGGATGTAACCTTCGACGGGCTCATCGTAGTAGCGAAGCCTGCTTCCTGGTCTCGAGCCAGCTGGAGTCCTGTTGTGGGAGCCAGCGGAGCCTGGAGCTGGCGGAGGTGGCGGCGGCACCGAGGCATCCATCTGCGTAGACTCGATGGGCGAGGAGCTCTTGCTGCTCTGGCTGCCCCGCTTGCCGGGCTTGAAGATGGCCAGCACGGACTTTTGCTTGCTGGGCGTCACATTCTGGGAGCCACCGCCAGAGCCGGCTCCTGATGAGCCTCCACCAGTGGCTGGTCGCTCCTTGCTCTTGCTCCTCGAACGGGCGGTTTCCCGCGGAGAATCTGGTGAGTCCTTGCCCAGGCGGAAGAGGGAGCTAAAGGAGCTCTTGCGGGAGACAGGACCGCCGGTGGCTCCACCCGTAGCTGGCGAGGGAGAGCGACTGTTGAGGCGCCGTCCCGGCTTGGGACTCGCTGTGGGCGTGAGTCTATGAAGGTCCTCCAAGGGAGCTGCTCCTCCTCCCTGCAGGCTGAGCGAGGCTGGCTTGGAGTAGACCGGAGCCAGCTGGTTGGGTGCCTCCACCACCCGCTCGTTGGCCGCGATGCCCTTGTCGCTGTACATGTGATCCGGCCGGAGATTGATCCTGATGTACTCCGTGCCGCTGGGCGTCTTGCCCACCACCATTTGCCCGGGACTCTTGGTGCTCCGCCGCTGGGCGCCCATTGTGCCACCAAGCTTCTCCTTCTCCTTCTCCCCATTGAGCTGCTGCCTGCTCCTACGATTAGCGGCGGAGGAGGAGGAGGCGCTGCCACCACCTGGAGCCGGTGGCAGCACCTTGATACCCTCGGCCAGCACCGCCTGTGTGGGATCATGCTTGCGTGCCAGCAGCAGCTGCTCCAGGAGAGCGGCATTGGCCGCCACAGTGCCCGCGCCGGGCATGCCGCTGGCCTCCGCTTGGCTGTGCGTGGAACTGGCCGCCGTTGAGGCGCCACTGGCAGTTCCTCCTCCTCCTCCTCCTCCTCCTACTCCGCTTGCGAGTTCCATGGGCTTGGGACCGCAAAAGGAGGTCTCTAGGAGCATGCGGTGGGGCGAGGGGGAGCGTGAGACGCCGGACACGGCCGAGAGGCGACTCACCGCCGATCCCTGGCTGCCCACGCTGGAGATGCGGCTGGTGCGGCCCGAGATGCAGAGCAGGGCGGCCACCTCGGAGCTGGCCGAGTCCTTGCGCTGGTGCTGCTGCAGGTAGCTCTGGTGGTCGTCGAACTTGAAGATGTGCGGCGACGAGCGCTTGGCCTGCAAAATGTCATCGGAGGGATAGTCAGGAGGATAATTAGGAGGATTCATTAAGGCAAGGACCAAAGGCACCTAGGGATGTGGAGAAGGGAATAAAGAGTAACGAGTAAGAAGTGTAGAATATGGAGTGTTGAGTGTGAAGAGTAAAGAGTGTAGAGTGTAGAATGAAGGGTGTATGAGTTTTATGAGTTTTTCCTAAATTTAATTGAAAACTAGGACAACTTGACGAAAATCCTGATAAGGAATATAAGTAATTAATAGGAAAAACTCTTCTAAAAATATACTAGAGTGACAGATGAATTATGATAATTTATATTAAAAACTCCTCTAAGAATATATTTTAAAAATAAAACAAGAGTGAGAGGTTAAGTATGAAAAAAATGACAGAAAGGCCACTAAAAAATCGTTGTGGACTTTAAACCTCTACAAATACGGTCTAAAAGTATGCTACAAAAGGTTTCCTACTAAAAAGGTCATACATTTCCATTGAATTTTAATGCTTTTAAGATTTTATAGCATAATTTTAGAACCATTTTTTAAATTCATTCTAAAAGTATGCTACAAAAGGTTTCTTACTAAAAAGGTCATACATTTCCATTGAATTTTAATCCTTTTTGAGATTTTATAGCATAATTTTAGAACCATTTCTTAAATTAATTTGATACTTCGCTATATATGGCGATTTTCCGGGCTTTCCAGAGATTTGGATATGGAGATAACGCAGAAAAGTGCACAAAATATAAATGTATTGATATAAAAAATATTGTTAATGACAAAAAAGTGTTACAAACTTTTTTATTGATATTGAAATATATAAAACATATAATAAAACCTATCTGTACAGATAGTTCTGTGATATTGAGTTGGAAGTATAGAGCTGGGAGCTACAAGTATTTCGTGCAGTTAATACAAAAATAATTAAAATAGTATTTATATGGTTTAATGTTAGAAAACAGATAGTTCCAAAGGTTAAACAAATTGAAGGTAAAGGTAATTATCTAAATTTAAGTCACAGAGCTAGTTGGTGGAGAGTAAAAAAGAGTTAAGCAATTATCTGTTGACCTTTGACTTCTATTTAATTTCTATTTGAACTGAAATCGAACCTTTCTTATTTTTAGGTTACTCCAAAATTTACTAGAAAAATATCTTTAGCTACAGAATGCAATTTAAGGTTTCAATTAAGGTTTCAATTAAGGTTTCGCTGGAAATTTAAATTTAAATTAATTTGTGCCCAAAAGTATGCCACAAAATATCACAGCAACAAATTTAACCTAAGCTTAGGCACTTGAAAGATTTCTTTGCATACTTTTGGACGACTTTATAATAGATTTTAAATCCCTTCAGATCTCTGGACTATTTTCCATTAATTTACCCCTAGAATCAATTCAAAAAAACCCTTTAAGGTGATTACAGCTCTCTTTGTCTTGCCTCGCACCAGAATTTTTTGCTACAGAATGCAATTTAGGGTTTCAGGGTAAATATAATACCTGAAATCGCTCGAAATTTAAATTAAAATTAATTTGCGCCCAAAAGTATGCCACAAAATATCTCAGCAACAAATTTAACCTAAGCTTAGGTACTTGAAAGATTTCTTTGCATACTTTTGGACGAATTTATAATAGATTCCAAGTCCCCTCCCTATTTCCCATTAATTTACCCATTCAATCAGTTATTTTTCTGATATCACAGATACTTCTTCAAAAAACCCTTTAAGGTGATTATAGCTCCCTTTGTCTTGCCTCGCACCAATTAAGGCAGTCACGTGTCCGAGCAATCAATTGCAACTTTTTTGCAATTAACCAGGGCCCCTGCCCAGGCCCATCATCGCCAAGAAGGTAACGAAACCAATTGATAAGTTGGACAGCGACTCACTCAGAAAACTTTGTCCGTAAACTTTGCTTGCGGAACCGAGGGGCGAGGAAAAACTATGGAAAATGGGGAAATTGAAGCTGCTGGCAGATGGCAGATGGCAGATAGCAGAAAGTAAAAGCCGAGATACCACAGTTGGCTAGCTACACTTGTCAGCTGTCACTCAAGGGTCTCCTGCTGTGTTGCACCCTCGAATGCAATTCTGCATTATTAATTCAACTTGTGGTTGCGCCCTCGTCGGGGTCCTCGGAGTCCTTGTCTCCGTCCACGTCAGCGTCAGCGTCAGCGTCGATTCCGGCTGACTGACTCTCGCCGCTCTCCGCTCTCGGTTATGGCCACGATCCCGGCCAATTTCCGTTTCAGTCAGCGGGAAAATGTCAAAGAAACTTGCGAAAAATAATCAATTTCCTTCACAACCTCGCGCAAGTTCAAAAACATAATATTTTATTTAAGAGCAAGGGCAAAATACTAGAAAACCATTGCCAAGGGGAATTTGCAAAAAAGAAAAAAACTAACCAATTAAGTTGTCCGAAATGAAAAGAGGGAGCTAGGTCTTGGGTCACCTTTGATTATAGTTTATGGTTTTGTATTGCTTTTTGTTACTTAATCACGACAATTTCCCTATTGTTGAGAGGAGAAGGAGTATAATTTTTTAAAGTTTGTATTGTTTCTGGTTCTTGTTTTTAAGAAATTGTTTTAAAGAAATTACTGAACAATGTAATTGTAAGAACTTTCTAGAATTATATAATTATAAAGAAATAATTTCCTTAAACCCGCAAACCATATTTCTGTTAATTTATCGAAGCTGAATCGGTAGTTAATTAATCGATTATTTTATCGTTAATATTTATTATCAACCCACTGGACAGGTCTCTACAATTAAATAATATCTAATAAATAAATCACTGACTAATCTATCGATTAATATTGCATTGTGTTCCTATATTATATCGATTCTTTTTTATATATTATACAATATCAATAATATCGAATTAACTTGAATAATTAATCGATTCATTTATAATATATCAATCCACTTCTGGTCCCTAAAACTTAATAATTACTAATAAAAAATGTACTGACCAATTTATCGATTAAAATCGCGTTTGGTTTGGATATCTTATCGATTCTATCATTTTCAAAGAACTTGATTAATAAATCAAATAATTCATTATATAATGTTTATGGTATTATAATTTTATGATGCCTTCTGGTCTGTCAATTAAATAATTTCTAATAAAAATGTTCAGTGACTCGACTATCGATTAATATCCCGTTTGATTGCGATATTTTATCGATACTACTTTAGATAAATAATTTCTAAAAAACTCTTTAAAATATTTATTTTCCTGCATATCTTTTGTAAATTTTATCGACTTGACCGAATTGCTATCGTTAGAAACCCGATAACTATGGAACAATTAAATATCTAAAAACATCTGTATAATGTTTCCGTCTTTAGTAAACCTGATCATTAATTAAAATCGATAAGAAAAATAGCCCCGATAGTAGATCGACTGTAAATGTAAATCGAAATCGATAGCGGTGTGTAATATTCGTGTGGAATATCGATAACTGATCGATATATGTTTTATTTTGTTTTTCTGCTCCTGTGTCTCATCCACCCGCCTCACCTGCTGCTGCTGCTGCTGAATGCGCTCCTGCTCCTCCTTCTTCTGCTCGGGATCCATGAAGTACAGCTCCTCGGTGGAGCTGCGCAGCTCGAGGGCGCCCTCCTCCCGGAAGCCAAGGCCAATCGTTTCCTGTAGGGTGCCAGTGCCGACCTTCAGAGCATTAGTTCAACCACAAAAACCAGCCAATACACACACACACACATTTTTCGAGTAGTTTTCAGTCGCAGCCGTTCGTAATTAGCGATAGTTCGGTTCGGTTTTGTACGGATTTTCGTTTTGATTTCATTTTTTTGTTTTGTTCCGATCGGGATTAGGTGGGATTAGAGGTGTGGATAAGGGGGCCAAGAAGCATGCTCGGTGTGGTCATTATGGGTCATGGGTTATGGGAGCGACAAACAGAAAGAGAAATCAACAAATCAACAGCCAATTTGTGTTCGGTCGGGATGGGGACAGGGACAGGGACAGGGATTTTGGGATTTATGGCGTAGGGGGGTTATGGGAGGTGTTTCAGGTGTTCGGGGAAGAGTGTGTGTGCAAAGGGGGTAGCGAGCGCATCACAGAGAGTGTTACAGACAGAGAAAGAGACAGATGTACATATATGATATACATATCGGTGTATCGGTTATAGATAGATATATAGATTCATGTTCATGGATGGATGGCGATCGAACGATACATAAGCAAAGGCAACAAAAAATATGGAAAATAAAATATATATAAACAATTAACAGGACATCCAAAGACCTAAGTATCTTGGGTACAAGGCAACTTTTTCAAAAGCAAAACTTGGTAAATTTCTCTAACCAGCCTCTGCCGGCACACGGACAAAATAAATATTAGATATATAGGTTTAATTGGGGTTTTTTAAGGTAAAACAATTAGTCAAAAATTAAGTTACGCAACTCTTTAATTAAAAGTAAAGTAAGGTCTTAAAACATTAGTTAATAAGCCGAGTCTTTCTTGTTTCTTGTTTTTTTTTTAAGTACTTTATCTCTTTTTATAAATTAACTATTAATTGAACAGATTCCTTTAATCTTATAAAGATATAGATTTCCGATTTCATAAATGGAAAAGGTTTACCTTGTACCCAGTTTAAAACCACAAAGGCTTTAAATACCATTTAAAAAACTGCCCAAAAGTATGCAATTAAATATTTTAGCCTACTTTTGGGCAACATTTTAAATGTTTTCCTAAATCCCCAAACTTGGGCGTTACTCACCTGCTCGAATACGTTCTCCGGACTGCTCTCCCGGCTATCCTCCTCGTGATGCGACGAACTGGAGGCGCGACTCAGCTCGATGCGTGGCGTGGAGGGTGTGGTCAGAGTGGCAGCGCCACGATACGTGGCCCCAGGGCCAGGTCCTCCGCCTCCGTGAACTCCGCCACCTGCACCACCTGCACCTCCGGCGACTGGCGGCAGCGGCTGGCCGCCCTCGCTGCTGCTCACCAAGGTGGTGGTCACCGTCGTCGTGGCCGTTTTCAGGGGCGGCGGCCGCTGCTTGGCCTGAACGATGGTCGCCGAACAGGTGGCCGACGACACCGACGACGATGAGGAGGAGGAGGTGGATGCTGATGCGGATGCGGATGCTGGGCAGGATGCAACTGGAACTGGAACTGCAACGGGTGCGGCTGCGGGTGCGGGTGTGGGTGCGGCTGCGGATGTGGAATTTGCATTGGCTATGCTCGGTGCCTCTATGCCGCCGGCAGTTCTGTTCCTGTTCGTCGTCGTCGCGGTCGTCGTCGCTGTCTGTTTTCGTACACCTTGCTCCATCATCTGGAAATGCAATTGGGTCAACAATTTGAATGATTTATGAGGCACTTTTCGTGCGGCATAAAGGGGAAAATCTCTGGGAAAAGCTGCGGTGTGGCTGTGTGTTTATTTTTGTGTGAAAACCTGGGAGAAAGTCAAGAAAAATATCCTAAAATTCCAGCTTGCTGACTGTGTGGGTCATATTTTATTTTTCTATGAATTTTGCATAAGAAAACCAAGCTCAGGGCTGGTTATGGTGTTATGACACTGCTTTTTTTGTTGCAAATTTATTATTACGCCACACAAGAATGGTTCTTGTTTTCGGGCTTGTTAAAAATAGTATCTTAATAGTATCCCGGATTCCTACGTTCTAGGCTAGTTATGGTGTTATGACACTGCATAAAAGTGTGAAATATTTATAAGTTTCATTAGAACTTTGAGGAGGACGACTGTATGTGCTTTTGGGATCGTTTTTTTTTATATTTAGGGAGACAATGGTCACACTAATTTTAGAGGTAAGCATAAAAATGATCTTTATTATTAGAGGTTTCATTAAAAACTTGAAATAAATAAATATCATTTTGAATTTTTTTTTTGTAAGGCGATTACGGTCACACTGATGTAAAGGTAAACAATAGGAATGATCTAAATTCACAGTGCATAATTATTAATCACTGGATTATTGAATTCTAAGTTAATTGCTAGCACTTATAATAAAATCTCTAAATAAGAACTTAGAATAAAGTTATTAAAGCAGTGTCATAACACCCTTTTTTTTTTCTAAAATTCCCTGAATTATTTAATAATTAGCATAAAATGCTTATTGCTTAACCCCACATAGAGGAGATATCGACAAGACAACCATTCACTGAACCCTGGGGCCCCCGAACTGAATGAATAGAAAACTATTACTAGCTCCCGGTGGCAGTAGTCGTCGTCGTCGATTGACTCCATTGGGACACCACCCCCGATAATCTCCCCCTTGGATTGCATTTCGCAAATTGAAATAAAACGCTTTGACACAGTTTCTTCAGCTTATGCCCCACACACACACACTATATATGGTATATAGCCAAAGTGTATATATAGTATGTACTTAAGTGTGTGAATGGCGTTTCCCCCTGGCTTGCCTTTCACTCTCTGGGGCTATGGCCATTCCCATATGTGATTTTTTAAATGAAACGATGATTTTTTGCTTTATCTCTCTCTTTGGCTTGCTCTTTGGCCCAATTATAATTGAAATCTGGGTAGGAGGAGGGTCTTCGACCAGGACAGGAGCAGCTGGACGGACTCCCAAGCCCCCTGTTTGGTCATAGAGCCAATAGTAAAATGGCACGATGAACTCAATGGTGGCCTGAGACCCCAATTAGAAGCTCAATGGTTTTGTCCGCCTTCAGGCTATTATTTACATGTGTCCTTTGAGTGGATAAGAAGGCGACCTGCAGGTCGATAAAAGCATTGCATACTTTTAAGCAGCAAAATGTGAGATTTCCCTCGTGAAACTCTTCAAGAACTGCACAGGAAATTGGATATTTCTTCTGCTCTGTCGCTGACGCTGTCAGTCTCTTCTGTCGCCATTAAATAAGTGCAAATTGAAGGCATGAGATAATATAATAACTTTAAGCATCCGGGGGCGACTTTGTTTATCACTCTTCTTCCTGCCCCAGAGTTGCAGCATCCGGTGCTGGTGCCTTCTTGTCCTCGGGGCCCAAAGTCTTTGGCTAACACCATTAGCGGGGCTTTAAGTTTTCAAAACTGTTTGCTTGTTTGCAGTAGGGGGGGGGGATGCGATGCCATGCAAATGCGGGTTCCCCGAGTTTACTGGAGCAACAGACGACGGGGATGTCCTGCGCTTCTAAAGCTCTCCTGCGAGGCTGCACTCGCACCGAAGGCGCTCAAGGATAAATCCTTTCACACGACTAAAAGTGGGGGAAAGCGCACAAAAAGGTGCACAGGGAAAACTTAATTGCACAGCCAAAGTAATCCTTTTCATAACATATGGCTTTATACGTAAGGAAAAATGGGAATTATCATTGAATTAGAGGTTAGGTTATCAGGGTTGCCACAGATATGGCTTTGAATTGAAATTTTTGAATTATTTTCTATTTAAAGTGAATATTTTTGCCATTTCTGTATCTTAAAGTAATGTTTATCCTTTTCCAATCCCCATATTTTATCTCCGTGTAAGAATATGCACATGGACAAGTCCTAACATGAAGGCGATGATTGACACATGGCGCCCGAGGCATGGCGGCATTTTCGGGAGGCGTTGCCCGGGGGGCTTGGGAAGAGGCGACACAGCCAGGGCGTTTGGGTAGGTATCGCTTATTGTCTCAGCGGGATCTTGGGCACACACCAAGACACAAATTAATTTAAAACTTGCCTCTGGCCCTGGCAACTAGCAACAGCAACAACACCAAAAAGTATCGAAATAGTTAAAATACGGGGCGCGCTTGCCACCCCCCGAAAATGGGCCTTTGTTTTTGTGGTGTACAGAAAAGAAAATAACGTGTTTTTTCGTTTCTTTTCAGTTTTTTTTTTTTTTTTTTTGGAGT